>DWHP01004515.1:0-12519 GCA_018247895.1 Parnassius honrathi
TTACTGCCTCATATACAGGATCGAAATACAATAACAAGTATCGAGTCTGAGAACGAAGAGACGCAAAACGAAACGGTTACTTCGCCAGTTACTACGCCCAACGAAACAATTAACACCGATGAACAGCAGCAGCAGGAAGATCGCTCACCAGCTATTAGTGAACCAAATTTTACGCCACCTGCTGATCCGAATCCATATCCCCCGTCAACTGCACAATTCACTCGTTCCGGCAACCGCAATCGCAATGCAACCGTTGCAACTGCACACAATCGCCGTCGTGTAGTGCCACAATCCCAGTCCTCTGCGTCAAGCGCATTAATGGAATACATTCTAAAAAATAAAGAAAAGTCCAACACACAAGACATTCATCCTATTGATGCTTTCTTCAACGGTTTGGCAGCCACCATAAAATCTTTTTCCCCTTACTATCAGCATCTTGCAAAAGGAAGAATATTTGCAGTAGTACAAGATTTGGAGTGGGAGCAATTGTCATCAGAGCCTTCTTCTTACACATCTCCAATGAGTGGAACAACGTCGGCGTCGTCTACTAATTCAAGGTCGGTGTATGCACCGGTTCCGATGACTACACCAACGCCAACACCGGAATCAACGCCTACGGAACCTACGCCTTCGGAACCTTCGCCTTCGGAACTTACGCCTTTGGAATCTAATAATTTGTCTACTTTATTTTCAGAGTTCACGGCAGACTAATGAAATGAATAAATACTATGCGAATTATTTAAATTTTTACTTTTTTTCATTCACAATGCAATTTTGATTATTGAAAAATTGAAAATGAAGTATTTAGAAAAAATCGACCCATCTTACAACCAGCTCTGATAGATGGTTGTGAGACGGGTCAATTTTTAAATACTACATTTTTAAATACTATGTGATTTAGTGCATATCAATTTATTATTTACCTGATGCAGACTGCTAATCGTTCGATGGGAGATATAGGCTTTTGAAATCTTGTAATTTTTTTGGTTAGGTCTGGTTTTACTTTTTCAAGTAAAAAAGTAAAGCATTCTTTAGACATTCTAAAATAACCATAAAACTTGCTCTCATCATCTATTAATTCTTTGTAAAGTAAAGCAAATTCTCCTTCTGCTTCTCGCTTTCTCCAGGTTGGATGTACACCCCATCTTCTTTTAGTAGTTTCGCTTCGTTTTTCCAATACTTCATCATCGATGGCAATTGCAATAGCTGCCAATTCAAATTGTGAAAATTGCATATTTACGTAAGCGTGAAGTCTATCGATAGATGAAATCACTATGTGCCAAAAACCACATAACACAGAGTTGTGCATAAACCATGGTCGTGCAAACAGCCCGGTGTAACATGAATGACTGGCCCGGCCAGCGCACGGTGGACGTGCCCCGGCCGGGGCACGGCCCGGCCGCGCCACGTTGTAGCGCGAATCATCCTTTAGGTAATAGTAGGTAGGTATATTTTTGACAACGGTCGTAACGAAAGTTTCTTTATCAGACGACAGGCAATTGATTACATTAATTGTTTCATTTCAAATAGGTACTTTACCTATAGTATAGATATTCAACCACTAATAGTATAGATATATCAACCGATCTTATAATTCCAAAAAATCTTCGATCAGTATAATTAGCATTCGAAGTAAAAAACGCAAAATTTTCACAAACAAACCTTGCTATAAATCGAAATAAAAACTGTTTAAATTGGTTTAAACATTTTTGTATGAAGCCTGGCCTGCTATTTTTCGCTAATAATTTTGCGAAATCACCCTTGATTAGACGAAAATTAAGTCATATTATTGTATAGTGGATGACGCGGGGTCCATGATCTATGAATTGATCATAGATCATGGACCCTGCGTCATCCACCAGTGGACTATATCATGTTGACAATCATGCAATTGTAGATGCAATGTTATCTCATCAATGTGTTCACCGACATATAACATTTCATTCACTGAAGTTCCTTTAAATGATGAGGAACTCCACAGCATCCTGTCATGTCATGTTGATCACTTATATGAAGAGAAAATCGAAGAAGTAGGTAAAGAAGATTTACGAGACTATGCTGCAAATGAAATTGAAGTATCTGAAGAATATAATACGGGAAATACACTTTTCCTCAACCAGATCGATTTAGAATAGCGTCCTGGTTTAAGGGTGGAAATAACTAACAAAGAACCAATAGATTACTTTTTTTTAAATTATGGATCATGACATATTAAATCTTATCTTAACTTCTTCCAACAACTATCCCTCAAGACTATTAGAAAGTACAAATATTCCAAATTTCAGCAGGTTAAAAAACTGGCGTCCAATAACCACGGACGCTCTAAAGACTTTTATTGGGCATTACATGGGTGACATTAAAATGGATTGTTTAAGTGATTATTGGAAAATTCATTATTTGTATAAATCATACGTACGTATTCAGTCAATGCACATCCAGGGATAGTTTTTTAAATATATTAAGAGTATTAAATGTTGACTACGAGGAGGGCAACGAAATTATAAAAAAATAAAAAATAATACATTTATCAATAAAATAAAATAAATTTACTATCCAACTAGACTGGCAATTGATGAATCATTGATGCTTTGGAGTGGCAGACTTTCATTCCGGGAATACATGAAGTCAAAAGATATTTAATATGGCATCAAATTTTATAGTTCGGGCAACAAATTTAGTGTATCAAATGGTAGGGGGAGTGGGGGGGGGGCTGCGGCCCTTCCTAAAATGTTTTAAAATTATTTTTCATTCCTTTCAGTTCTTTGCTTTCAGCTTTTTGTTTATATTGAAATTTTAATATTTATGGACCTTTAACAATGGCATAAATGACGGCCGCTCAAAAATTATGCCAAACACACCGATACGTTACATGCCTCGTCTCGCAGAACGCTCTCCTTTTAGGTCGTAGGCAAACTGTTACAATACGAGGGGAATATATTAATTCAATTAAATTTATATTTTAGGCACCGACAGTCAAGAGTATTACTATCCACAAACCGTTCCCATTTCAACAGCTGATATCATAAGCAGACTAATTGAAATCGAGAGGAAACTTAAGGAGTGCTGTGAAAGTGTGAATAAACAAGAAGGCGTTGTTCGGGATCATGTAATAGCTTAAACGTATCTATGTAATAAAAATCGTATTGTATCGTAGACAATACAATCGAAGATCAGTTGCGACACATTTTGAAACTACCCACCCAGCGATTTTAGAATAATACTATTATTTAACATTTAATTTAAAATAAGGTTATTATTTTAATATTAACAGTATATCTAAATGTTATAAAATTGATTGTAATATTTGTATGTACATACAGGTTTATTTTTCAAAGAGTCGCCAAATTTTAAACTTAGTTCAAATATATGAACACTAATATACCTACCTTTATTGGAGTTTATGAAAATACGAATAAAAGGCTTCTACTTTTAAAATTACTTCTACTTTTAATTTGAAATTATCACAAATCAAATGTGATTTATGGGCAACAACAACTTAAGTGTACATACGCGCGCTACTCTATGTGAGATTTAATTCATGTTTTTGCCGACCGAGCGACCCTTAAAAATGTGTACGTGCGTTGTGAAATAGTAGGCATTAGGTATTTATGAATGACAGTCAGTTAAAAGAATACATTATCATGCATTTTGAATTTAAAAAATAAAAAGGACAGAATATTTGAGATTTTTTTATTTAATTTTTTCACCATTTGCCTATATAACTTATTCTGAACCTTCTTTGCAAATTTGGTCGGTTATTGCAAAATAACCCTGTATATACCAACATAACAATACCGTCAATAGAAACTAGACACAGTAGCGTATTTGAGCTTCTATAGTCCTGATAGCTTAGCGACGTGCAACTCGAGTTTGATCACTGCCGGTAACAATGAGGTTGTTATTTTTATATTTATACGCATATTTTAGCAAGTGCTACGTAATCGGCGATTGAAGGAAAATCATCACTAGGAAACTGCGTAGGAATAAATGGTTTCGTGGACCTAAGAAGTCCGCTCACAGACACTGGAGCAGAGGGGAGGACTAGTCGCTCCATAACCCTTTTATATTTGATGAGATCTATACCCATCAGGGGAAAATAAATAAGATTTTCATTTTTACAACCCGTTTTTCTCTCTCAATCTTTAGTCCAATTTATTTTTCTAGCTGTACTCGTGATTTCAAACGCGCCAGTAAGTAGATATAGTTGCATCCTACTAATATAATTCACAAATAAAACTCTGTTGCGCGTTAGGTATATTAACTTCATATTAATGTTAACTAAACTTTATATGCACTGGAGTAGCGCGGCGGGTTAATTGTTCAATAACTCTCTCATAAATCTTATTTCTCACAATATTTACAACTTCAAATAAAGCTTAATAGGCCTGTTTCTAACAGCGGTACATAATGTAATATAGTGTATAATTTTTCTTTTTAATATACTACAATGAGGTTTATAAGTTTATAACAGAAGAAACTTTTAATAAATGTAAGATAGTTTTTACCTATATGAGGTAAAACTTAAAACAAGGGCTGACGTCTATAAAAATCTCAAATCCTCGAAAGGATAGTTGACCTCCTTTTAGTTTTTCTTGTAGTTGTTACCTATTCCCTACAGTGATGTTTCTTTTTATACAATATTGGACGTTTAGCAGTCTCTCATTACTTCTTTTGTCATACAAAAATATATCCTTTGTGTTTTAGATTAATTCATTTCAAGATCAGCTTGTGTATATATCAAGACAAGTTGCTTCGAATCAAGAGTTGGCATGTAACCAGCTATCCCCTGATGTCGTGAAAGACTTTCAAGGTATGAGTATTAAAATGTTTATATGCATATATGAAACCACTTTCGAGATTAAAATAAGCAAACATTCGTTCTCAAAACCGGGATCGGATGGAGTGGAGCGTGATACCATAAAAAAGATTAAAGACTTCTACTTCGTTAACTCATTTTTTCTCACGGTAATAAAGTCAGCAAGTCCTATGTGTATAAAATATTGAATTCGGCATAAAGCACAACATTCACCAGACAATACCTACTAGTTTTTTTACATTTTCTAATTAAATGCTGCGTACCTTATATTTTTGTAGAAATTATTATTTTTATCAAGGCAAATATAGTAAATATGTTAATATCCTTGATAGAATCAGGCGTTACTTTGCGGAAGTCCATCATAATAAAGATAATAATATTTAATTCGCAACCCTCCGCTTAATTAAGTACAATGATGTGTCTTACCTGGATTGAAGAGCACTTCCTGCCCTCCCTCAATTGCATGCACCAATCCCGTCACCACAGATCCCAGCACCACTACTCCCAGCACCACTACTCCCAACACCACTACTCCAGGAAAACACACCATCGACGAAAATACGACACGTGTTTCGCCACTACACGAGGTATCCTCAGGAGATATAGATTCTACGGCGGCTGACCGTTTAGTGTTAATATCGACTAAATACCAAACAAAGGGCATACAGACTAAGATTTTATGATACGGTAAATATGACAAAATCACAACGGTGATTTTGTCATGTGGCAGGGTTTAAATTAAACGATCCACGGATCCACTGTTTGGCTTTTGATTCATCACACAACCATGTATTATGAATTATGATAGTTAGCCTAAATAATGAAAACACATATAAATTACTATCAAATATTATGAATTTGAGAAACGACAAATTAGACTGTCGCAAAGTAGACGCATCGTAACTCTTCCTTCAGTGTGGCACTGTCTTAAAGCTTTGGTTCCTATTTTCATTCCGCGTACATAGATACTTATTACATTGCAGATTATACGAATATGATGAAACCGCGAGACTCTACATCATAACAGTAACATATCTAAATAACACATCTTAGACACGCCTTGACACGACTTTACCGTAACGGTCTCTCATGGCTTAGAAACCTGCAACTACAAATAATTGATGTTTGCGTGCAAACGCAATGCACTATTTTAATCTCTTATTTTCCACAAAGTAAAGTAACAGCTTATAAATATCTCATAGCTGGATGGCCACGCCTTCTGAATATTGCTCTTCTCAGTCTTGAGAATTTTTGAGGGTAAAGAAGAGTCCGTCCACGTTGATTGTAGATTGAGAAAAACAAACGAGGAAACGTGTAGTCTACACATTTCCTCGTTTGTTTTTCTCTAACATACAAGTTACTCTACGATTTTTTTCTGCCGATCCTGTAGTAAAACCATGCTTAAAATTGCAATTGCGGCGTGACGGGTTCCTTGCGTATTATACTTATTTTAAGGCAAACGCTTTTCTGCTGGTCTACCACGATTCATGTTATTGAGATAACGCTACGTCAATGCATATTAGATAATAAGAAGCAAATATAAACCCTTTCTAAACAACATCTTTAATAAAGAACGACTCGTTCTTTTCATTTATTAAGATCCACGTAAAGAAACCATTGGTTATAAAATAGTTGTTAGAAAATTTATTTGTTAAACCCAATAGCCTAAAGCTTCCTTTAATATCGTCCTTCCTCTATTCACGCATCCAAAATGATCATAAAAGCATTTAAATAAGGAACGATTTTGGAGATATTCTCCTTCAAATTTATAAGAAATCCTTTGCCTACCTCTTACTACGTTTTCTTAAAGTCGTAATAGTAAATTTATTATTATTCACAGGGCTGATGAAGTTATTCCAGACAGTCCAAAACATGCAGGAGGAATTGAAACAGGTGCATGAGACAGCGCGTCAACTGGCCGCCGAAAAGGAAGACCGACAGGACCGAATAAATGTATTGAAATATAAATAAACATCTACTAGATTGAACATGATCTAAGTAGGAAGTCGAGGCACTTCCTGGACATAAGTTCCAAATTTAAACATTACGTCACTACTTTGAGACTACTCATCTGCGCAGGAAATCATTAATAGTGTATGAGCGTGTGCGCGAGACTAGGTGCTCTCTCTATTCCCTCGCTCGCGTACTCCAATAGGAAGTCAAGCAGACTCTACCGGAGAGAGATCAGACGCAGGGCGAATAGAACAGGATTTACGTGTTTTAATAAATTGTAGGATACATTCATTTTAAGAAGATTATCATAAGAAATCTAGGATCAGAAACGCGCACGGACCACTTGATGGAAAGTAAATGATGTGACCCATAGACACCTACATCTATTCTCGAAAAAGCATTAAAGTATTATGCTGCTATTTCATGTTCGTATTTTTTGCAAGCTTGGTATTTCACGGATCAAGCCCACCAAAATCTTAATTTACTGCAGTGTGGTTCTACCACATGAAACTATTAATGACTATACTAACGATATAAACATAATAACCGTACATAGCAGTGTTAAAATATAATAACCGTACAATAAAGACAGTTCACTAGATGGCAGGTCTCCTTTTATGTCTATTGTTACTACTATCTTACCTATCCCTTGCGTGTTTCCTCGTTTCGTGTTATGGAAAACACAGCATTGTTTGTCCTGCAGTAATCCGATCGGAACAGGAAGAGTTCTGGGTAGGTACGTTTTAAAATCCATGTTAAATACGGCTATGAAACTATCTTGACTATATCTGATAAATGAAGTCTTATGTTAAGGTCCTCCTCCAGGCAAAGATCAAAACTGCTACGTCAGCACAGTCAGTTAGCACTTTGTCAAGAGGTGTTAGTGCCGTGCTTCGGAAAAAATTGAAGGTGCAAAAGCCCGCTTGTGCACATGGCCTCACCATGAAACGGCTTCGGGTCTGGGCGTCTCCCGATAAATGACGCCCATTAAAATGGATGCTAGAACACAGAAGGACGCGCAAAGGGCCGCTGTATGAAGGTCTTCGTCAGAGTCTTATGATAAAAAAAAATATAGCTATTAAAATAAGTCTGTTTGCAACAGTGCGTGCATTGCTGTATTTTGGTCTGTGGGGTATTGAGATCCAGAATAATTACAAATTATGAGGCGTTTGTCTAAGTCCTCACAGATGACCACGCGTCTGTATCCTTCTTTTTTTGAACTTAGCTGCGGATGTTCATATACTGCAGTAGCCACTTACAATCAGGAGGACTGTAAGTTCGTTTGACAGTTTTACTTATTTTTAAAACATGACGGAATACGCAAACATCCTCGCCTACACAAGGTATAATAAGCTAACGGCTCTGACGACCGACTTCAAAATAAAATCACCGTAAAAATGGTGGTAGCTCTCACCTGCCTTTCAAGCCAAGTGAGTAAGAACCCTTTAAAACTATATCTTATCATATATTTATACATATTTATCAAAAATGTATTAAAGAAGTTATATGACGAATAAGATAATCGTTAAATAAAACTAGTGCCCTCACACGTCGCTCAAATAATCTGACTAATCCTGAAAATGTTCTATTCTGGAAATAAATTATGCAAATTTTTTAATGTAATTTCGGTTGTTTTTTAATCCAGTAAAGCCGCCAATTTATTAAGCAACCTAAATATTCTATAAAATATAGCCATGAAAATATTCAATCAGGCTTTTGAAATTATTAACTTCCCGTTTAGATGTTATTTTGATAGGTTCACTATTTTTCAATCCAATTTTTTACACATCTCTTAGTTTTAAGTTGTATAGAGTCCAATATAATTAAAGATATCAAAATTATACTTCTGATATCCGCGTGTCCACATGTGTGTGTTTGACCTCGAAACCCATTTCGTTTGGAGCTTAATTGCAATGTTGTGTTTTCACTAGAATCAATTCCGTAGTTTTTTAAACTAAAATAACGAACTAACAATACTCGTAAGTTTTTTCGCATCAATTGAGCAGTTGATAGTGAAGGCATGCTGAATTACACATTTTTTTTTTGCTTAACTTTAATTACGATTTTTCACAGGCAATTATAGAGCAAATCGAAATATTAAAAACTGTCAAACTGGACCGAGAAGATATGGCAGAAGCAATAGCTGAGAAGGCTGATCTTCGTATGCTTGCGCGGAAAGTGTCGCATGATCAGTTCGAGTTGGCCTGTGACGATTTGTCCAGAGGATTGGAACATACACTTGGAAAACTTAACATGCAGGTATTGAACTATTCTTTTCTCGGATGTGGATATTTCCCGTTGTGGTTACGGATTTGCTATAATCACCACACTTGCCAGGCGCATTACCGAATGCAGAACCGGACGTCTTGTACCTTCGGTGCTACTCCCCAATAAACCAACTGGATGTAACGAAATCTATAGGAAATCAGTTTTTAACAGTGGTAGAGCCGCGCGGCAGCTTTTGCTGTCGCACGGATGGGCCGGCTCAAACCCGGGAGGTACCACAACCTCACGGAACATCAGCGTGAAGTAGAGAGTTACCTCAGCGTTTTGCTTGCTGAGTGCTGGTGGCTGGAGGCCCAATTCTCCCCTTCCCCTCACTCTTTACATGGTAGCGGAAAAGAACTACCCCAGGAGCACCCCTGGTGACGGAGAATCCCTCGCTGAGCATCCACGACCACATTATCCTACTCTATGAGCATGGGTACTCAGGCTGCCCACGTATTCTGGGGGGGGGGGGGGACAACTCTGCTAACGATAAAATCTGCTCAGGGCAAGCGGAGCAACAACACCAAGGCGTCCCCTGCCACGCTATCCGTGAATTTTTGCAACATCAGGGAGCTTCATCCTTCCCTGTTGGAACTTCTGCTGACCTCTCATCCGGACGGATATCGGGTGTCCGTCGACGGCCCTTTAGGCTCATCGGATTATTGTCCTGTCCGGAGTGTGGTGCCTGTCACACTAACGTCGTGGTTGCATTCTGCAGGCAGCCGCCGTGTTTGGCACTATAGGTCGGCCGATTGCGATGGGATGCGGTCTTTTTTTGCATTCTTGGAGTTTGCTTCTCGCCGGATGATCCTAGCGTTGTTACTGATTCTGTCGCTGATGTGGTACTTCTGGGTATGGAACTTTTTATTCCGTCCTCTGTGATGCCCATTGGAAGCAGATCCCAGCCATGGTTTTGTCGCCCCTGTAAAATAGCATCACACTATAAGCAGGAGTACTACCGGACCTGGGCTGACGCATCAACGTTTCGGGGTTTAAACACCAGCGCTCTTAAAAAGAAGTATAAATCCGCCTCCAGGACCTTCAAAAAAGTCAATGCCAAGGCAAAGTCTGAGCACATTGATAGAATTGGCAAGAAGCTAGTTCGCCTTCCTTTGGGAACCCGTGCATTCCGGTCTCTCGCCAAGGCTGTCTAAGGGAAATTATGTCAGTCACCTCTACACATAGAAAACGACTCACTGGCCCATGCCGCAAAGGAGAAAGCCGATCTGTTAGGATCTCTCTTTGTACCCTACTCGACTCTCGATGACGGAGGAAACACATCGCCGACCATCCCGCGGTGTGAGTGCTCCATGCCGGATGTGTGGTTTACACAGCGTTCAGTTTGCAAAGTATTCTTATCCCTGGACGTCAGTAAGTCAAGTGGATCTGATGAAGTCCCTCCCATAGTGCTGAAAACGTGTACTCCAGAGTTGGCACCGGTTATAACACGTCTTTTCCGGTTCTCATACTCCCAAGGCGTAGTCCCGAATTCTTGGAACACAGCTTTGGTCCACCCGATTCCTAAAAAGGCAACCGCTTAGACCCGTCCAACTACAGGCCTGTCGCCATCACCTCCTTGTTCTCCAAAATAATGCAGTCTATTGTAAACTGCCAGCTCATGAGGTACCTTGAGGATCACCAGCTAATCAGTGATCGCCAATACGGTTTCCGCCGTAGTCGATCAGCTAGTGATCTTCTGGTCTACCTTACTCATAGATGAGCAGAGGCAGTAGAGTCTAAGGCCTTCGATCGGGTCTGGCACAAAGCGCTTCTTTCGAAGCTCCCTTCCTATGGGCTTCCCGAGAAATTGTGCGATTGGATCACTAGCTTTCTTGCTAATCGAATCATCAAGATCGTAGTAGACGCTGTTTCTTTTGCATATGATATGTTGCAAACTGATAACATTCATTGCTATGCAGACGACAGTACTGGTGATGCCTTATACACCGGCCGTGCCAATATTTCTAGGGAAATCGTCGCCGAGTACCGGAACAAACCTGTGTATGAAGTCGAGTCTTTGCTTAACAATGTCTCGGATTGGGGGCGACTAAATCTAGTCCAATTCAATCCCCAGAAGACACAAGTTTGCGCGTTAACAGTTAAAAAGAACCCCTTTGTCGTATCTCCTCAGTTTGAAGGCACTCCCCTTGCCGCCTCAGCTAGCATCAGAATCCTCAGCGTCGACATATCGAATAGTGTGCAGTTTTGTGGTCACTTGGAGGGGAAGGCCCAACTGGTCTCTAAAAAGCTTGGCGTGCTCAGTAGAGCAAGACAGTATTTCATGCCGGCACATCGCTTGTAACTTTACAAAGCGCAAGTTCGGCCTGGTAATACTGTTCTCATCTCTGGGCCGGGGCACCCCAGTGCCAGCTCCTTTCACTTGACCGCATTCAGCGCAAAGCGGTTCGAATCGTCGACGACCGAGTGCTTTCTGATCGGCTCGATTCACTGGCGCTGCGTAGGGATATTGTCTCTTTGCGCTTTCTATTGTATCTACCATATGGAGTGTTCTGAGAAATTGTTCGGATTAGTTCCAGCCGCCAAATTTCACGAACGCACATTGCGTTAAAATTCCCGATACCATTAGGATACTTGGCAGTCCACTAGGGTACGTTTCCATTCTCGTACTACTTCTCTGCGGAATTGTTTACCACCGGCAACTTTTCCGGACTGATACGACTTAGGGACCTTCAAGAAAATAGCTTACTCCTTTCTAAAACGCCGGCAACGCATCTGCAATTCCCTTGGTGTTGCGGTTGTTCATGGACGGCGGTAGTCACTTACCATCAGGTGAGCCGCATGCTAGTTTGTCCCCTCTTCTATAAAAAAAAGTATTATTATTGTTACAATAAACTTTAAAGGATTTAACTCGAAAGATAAATAATCATACCACATCAAGCAAGACGGAATTACTTAAGCGCATTTTTCATCATGCAAAAGAGCTGTTTGTATATGAAATTTACAGTATATAACAAAAAACCCGTTGGTCATTTCAGGGACGTATAGGTGTACACATACGCATGGCAATTATGATAATGAACTTTTATTTTAGTTGCTTTTAATCAAATAACTTACTGAATTTAATATTTCTAAAAATTTTAAAAATATTGTCTACGGCCACTGAGGTCACTGACACGGGCGCCACAAAGCAGCCTCCAAGGTTTTTGTGTAAATCGTTATACCTATCTAGACACAGTTATTCTACGAAAATTTTAATTTAAAAATAATGGAAACTATAATGAGATATATTTTTTTAATAATGTGCTAGCAGGTTATGCATATTCCATATATCATTTCCCTTTTTGAATATCTAATAATATTTAATATTATGTTAATATTTATTTTATATTTTATAATATCTTACAAATATCATTTTACGAAGTCACTTAACGAGAACGATTCTTAGACCGCTTAGTAGATTACGATGTTTTGACGAGATATAACAGTTTCTGAAATTACATTCACTACAATCTATTAAAGTC
>DWHP01004516.1:0-12519 GCA_018247895.1 Parnassius honrathi
CGGGGGGGGGGGAGGTGGTACTTATTAATTGGTACTAAGGGTTCTGAACCCTCGGACACTAAGACCAGCTCCGGGTTAAAATTGCTCAACACGAGATCCAACATGCCATCTCATTTGTTACGTACAATATTATGTTGCTGAAGCCCACTATAGTTACAAAAAGAATTAAAATCATCCTTACCATTAACACTACAAGAGTTCAAATTAAAATCTCCTATTATTAAGACATTAAGAGAGTAATATGCAATGATAGCATTTTCAATGCACGTCATATGTTGAAATATACATTATCACTACATTTAGGAAGCAAATAAACGACACAACATAAAAGCTTTCCAACACTTTTTCTGCCATTATTGGTAAAGCAGTAAAAATAGCAATTCCATATCAGACGTATAGGCATCTACATTAGTTACTTGTTGCACCGTGTAGCAGTTTCGTACAGCAAGGAGCACTCCTCCCCACCCGACGTCCCCTGTGCGGTCTTTACGCACGACTAAATACTCCGAAGTAAATAATTCGCTATCAAATAAGGAACTGTTCAAAAAGGTTTCAGTCAAGGCTATAACATCAAGTTTGCACTGAGTCACATTATTTTTAAAAGTATCCGATTTTGTACGTTTTGATAACAAAGTATAGATAATAGATAGAATCAGGTGTTACTTTGCGGAAAACTATTATAACAAAGATATTACATTATTTATTATAGATATAGAATTGCTCTTCAATCCAGGTAAGACACATCATTGTATTTAATTAGGCTAATGGTTGCGAATTAACTATTAATATCTAGGTGAAAATGTAGGTTACGCACTTTTTTTCTTGGCATGAAAGTTCTGCCGCCACGGTTACATACAGATGTCTTCAGCCCCATTATTTGGTGACATGACACTCTCGCTAGTCCCTGACGGGACTCCAAGCTTGAACGATAAGTAACGTCCCCTTGGTTTCAGTTCTTCCACTGTGCAATCATTATTTCCATTAATATAGTAGAGATGAGCACGCACCTCCTCCACTGTGGTACCCTCTTGAACATAATAGAGACGCAAGTACCTCTACCTCAGTGCTGCAGTACCGCGAAGCACGCCGAGCAGTGATGCGTATCTAGATTTACGTCTCACTTGTGTTGGGATAGCTTCAGAAGTGTTCCAGAAAATAAAAATCCAGTAATATCTCTGCCGCACTTTAATCACAAAATTCACCTTGTTTCTTGTACAACGGCCACGCGATGATTGCCTATCGCAACGACTGTCCGATCTGACATTTACTTCGATTATCAATACACTATCTTAAATTAATATAATAGTTATTAACAAACGATTATTCATCCACAATTAGTTGATAATTAATAATACATTTGATTATTATCATTTAGATTAACAATGTAATATATTTCGTTATAAATCAAAACTGTTTACACTTTACCATCTGCCTACCTGTTGCTACTTATTACAATCAATACAGCATCTTTATATTAGATTTAGAGGTCTAATAATTCTAGGATATATAGAATAATATTAATCAGTCGTACATTAAACTAATTAGGCTTACAATACGTATCAAATTACCGCCAAATGTATAGTTTTAAAACAAAAATTGGGTATCGTTTTTTTAGATTTTTCTGGCCTTGGCTACTAACGAACTAAAGATTCCAAAAAAATACATAAATAAAATACGGTTCTATAATTCATTGATAAGTGTCCTATTGCGAGAACTTACTGATCAACATAGTACATGTCACGTCTTTTTGTGAATAACGCTATCTATTTCGTTGGTTTTTCTTATTGCCAAAAGTTTAGTTATTATATTTACAAATCTTTTCAAATCTCATGTGCATAAGTAAATTTTCACTTTCACAATCTATATTTGAGGGTCTATGAATCGCGAATAAAACAATAATAGTCATAAATTTTTCGTATGGAGATTACTAGCCGTCGTCTCGCAAACATTCGACTCGACTTCTGTAGCTGATATTTTTTGTAGTAATGTGATAAATTAAAAATAAGGAAAGATAAGAAGGAAAAGAAAAGGGAGTCACATTAAAATAGGTTTTGTGAAGCATTTTACACTAAACATACTATAATAAACAAAATCACGCGTATAAGTAGGTATACAAGATATTTAAAATAGGTATCTATATTGTACATTTAACTTGTTGTTACTTCAATATGAAACATTCATATTCAATCAAAATCAAAATATAAAAATGTAATTTTTTATCGCCTCTTGCTCATGCAAGGCTCATACGTGGCTCCAACTCTTTTTACGTGATAGAGCCACGCTGCAGCTATATCTATCTGTTATATATATTATTATGCTGCAGCTATATATATCTATACGTGGTAGAGCCATGCTGCAGTTATATTAAAAATATAGTTGTAGCACGAATGGGTCGGCTCCCATTTTACTGGAAACGAGGCATTCCATCTTAGTCCTCACGGGTGACAACGTATCTGCATTTTAATTTGTAATTGAAGATAGATGTAGATGCCTATGGGCCACAGCAACCACTTGCCATCCGGTGGACTGTGTGCTCGTTTGTCACCCTGTCCTATAAAAAAAAAAAATTATGGTTGTAGCACGAATTGGTCGGCTCGACCGGGGAAGGACCACACTCTCACAGAGTACCAGCGTAAAATAGCAGCTTAATGCTGCTGTGTTTCGTATGGTGAGTGTAGAGAACCGGAGAACGTTTTTTACTTTTCTACTGGAAACGATGCATTCCATTTTGGTCCTCAGGGGTGACAACGCATCTGCGTTTTGATTGTTAATCGACGATAAGTTTAGATGTCTATGGGCCACAGCGTCCGTACAATCAGGTGGATTGTGTGCTCGTTTGTCACACTTATTCTATATAAAGAAGTACAAAATAATCTTTATATACCATCATCTTCACAACATCCTATTAAAGTTCATTGCTGAATACGAGTTGACATTCGTAGTTTTTTAATTATTTTGTAGTCTCTAAATTACACTTAAGTAATGCAACCTCCATTTTTTTTTCAATTTTTTCGTATTAAGACGCTACAAGCCAATATGAGGTAGAGAGCTAAAGTAATTTACCATTGACCATTTTTCAGGTTTCTAAGCCAAACAATCCATCATTTTACCTTCAACCTGAATTTTAACATTAGCCATGGTAGCGCTCGCAGTAAATTTACAGTATAAGAGTAGTCCGAGTTTGATTCTCGCGGACAACAATGAAATTACTTAAGTACAACAACATTTTAATTAAAAAGTTGAGGTAAATATCTATCCAAAAAGTAAAAAAAAATTGACTGATAATTATTAAAAAATACAACATAAGTTGCGACGAGATTAACATTTAAAACAATAACTTTCTAAATATTAGTTACAAACTAGGTAAAATTTTGTTATAAATTGCCGCAAATTTTCAGTTAAGCATAATATGTCTTATTTAAAAATCATGGTTTATTGACAGTCTCAGATAAATTATGGTTTTAGAAGAGTTCTAATTAAAAGCCGGCAACCCACCCGCAATTCTTCTGGCGTTGCAGTTGTTCATGGACGGCGGTAGTCAATTACCGCTCCTTTTCTATGAAAAAATAAAATTAAAAAAACTAAAGAAGTCCTTTAAACGCGTCGCCACATTATTTGCTGTCTGCGGTATTCTCGTATTTAAAGTGGAGACTTTTTCAGTGGAAGTCACTTATCCGCGGCGCCACAGTCTGCGACTAGGGGACTTCTATATTGAATCAGACTCTAGTTTTAAACAAGATTCAATATTCTGTAGTGTACTAGTGTTGTAAGCTGAAGTGGCAATGGGCTGGTCATATCTGTCGCAGAAGTGACAACCGGTGGGGTAGACGTGTTATGGAGTGGAGATCGCGTCTAGACAAACGTAGTGTGGGATGCCCCCTGATCAGATGGAGCGACGATCTGCGCATGGTGGCTGGTAGAAACTGGATGCGTATAGCCGAAGATCGGGCTAAGTGGCGCGCCTTGGGAGAGGCCTATGTCCAGCAGTGGACTGCCGCAGGCTGATGATGATGATGATGATGATGATGTAACTTCGATTGTCATTAATTTGGGTCGACGAGTAGCTTGTGTGGCATTTTGATATCGTACTAAGGAATTTTGCTTATCGGGGGAACGCAAAAACGTTGTGACGCGGAAGGAGATCGCGTTCCTCTTAGATTATAGTTTTGTGCTAAGTGGCGTCATACTTGAGTTTAGACAACGGTGAGTCCCACGGGAGTGATTGCATCTTGTGGAGCAGGGCAACGCATGTGGGTCTGCTAGCCGATTACGTCGGTGACGTCAGGTTACAGTACACACCTTCTTACACCACTTACAGCTACCTTTACTTACCCCTGACGATACCTTGTGGGCGACCCTACCTTCGGAACTCGGTAAGTTTGTGTTTGCTTATACAGCCATTACATAATAATTATCCATAGTCCATTCCGGCCCGGACCCTCGGGGTGCTCGTCGAGTTGGGTTACTGATGGGCCCTATCCCAGTTGACTTTTGTCGGGGCAACTGAGGGCCGTAACATAGGTATTAGGACCATTGAATTAATAACTACAGTATGAAGTAATCAAAACATTATGTCGATATTTCCAACCCACTTAAAAAGTTCCAAATTCGTATTAATATTAGGCTCAGTTATAGTAGTAGCAGTGCGTTTACTGAGAACACTACGTTTGCTCTAAGAGTGTTTATTTCTGTAATTGATTTTCACGGAGCTATGTTTTAACTGTTTTTTCCAAGAAAACTAGATACTCGTATATTAATTAAACTAGTAATATTAGCTGTGTTAGGTTTTTGACAACAATATAGTGGATACGCTTTGTTGATTCTAACGGCAATGGACACCTTATCGATGGAAACATTGCTTTGCTTTTTTTTTGTAAAAACGTTACTTCCACTCTAGGATTTTCTCCTGTATCGTGGGGCGGTTTACAAACACAAATTTCACAAGGACAAACATCCAGACCCGGAACAATAACTTGTAGGCCATACAAATACTTGTTCCGTGCGGGATTCGAACCTGCGATCCCCAGCGCAGCCGCTCATTGCTAAGCCACTGCGCCACGGAGCCGTCATGGAATCGCTGGTTCCGTCTCGTTTCGTCGTCGTTTCTCATGTTTAAACGAATACTACTTTTTAATAAAGCGTACTTTACCGATTTTTTCGCATTTGATCATGCGAGATGCATGAAGTCGATATATGCAGGGGGCTAAGGACCGTGCTTTTTCTTATTCTGTGGGGGAAGTTTAAATGCAGTGGACTTATGAATGGATGTAGTTCATCAAGTCAATCATTCAAGCACGCACGCTCGCCTGCATGCACGCACGCACTCACGACACACATATACATATACATATACAAAAACACAAAAATTAGTAGAGTATAGAAATGAGGGTGTCATGTTTAGTCACCTTCTCTTGTGCATGAACATAACCAGTTTTGTTATCTAGTCCGTTTAAGTTAATGCTTGAAAGTAATAGTCCATTCATCATGCTCATCGTAGGCTTTCTCTCTATTTAAAAAAAGTCGAATATAGTATCACGGCAGAACAGCAAGGCCTATTTTCGCCAGTGGACTTGAGATTACATCTCAAGTCCACTGGTGAAAATAGGTCTCCTACATAGATTACCTCATAATTACTACGCTTGGTGGGCAGATTTGTATCCGCAGTTTCTTTTTTAAATTTTGAGTTATTACGAGCTTAATTTTTGAGTTTAATTTCCCTCTCCCAGTCTATTTTTGAAGAGAGTATCGAGTATCCATAGATAGATTAAATTTTATTTTATAATTTATGACTCATGAATACTACTTATTCTGTGCTTGCAAATGCATTTAGGGACGGTTTCAAGTGTCAGTAGATAACTTCAAAATAATTCGATTAGTTATATTGAAGTATATAAAAAGAGAACAGATAAAATTTACTCTACGGGTCCCGTGTGCGGTTTTAATTTAGACAGTGAGCAATACAGAGCGTCGTTGCGTTATTTTGTGTGACGGCTTGCTCCTTATACGTATATAAATTATTTTATTAAATTATCTAGCTGTGTCTGCTGATAATACACATTTGGGAATAGCATCGTTATCTCGTTTGACTGCAAATTAGTAGAAATTATTTTTAAGATATCAGTTAATCTGTTCGGTAAATTTTGAATATTTTTTTGAGTATAAGATATGCCTCATAGTATTGTGGAATATCAAAGATTAGCCAAATTTAAACCTTGAGTTCGAA
Organism: Parnassius honrathi; assembly: GCA_018247895.1. Lineage (NCBI taxonomy): Eukaryota > Metazoa > Arthropoda > Insecta > Lepidoptera > Papilionidae > Parnassius > Parnassius honrathi. The sequence goes on from DWHP01004516.1 coordinate 6,224, forward strand.
TATACATTAAATTTGGGAAAACGAATTATCCCAAATTTTATGTGATTTATTGGCAACCATGTTTTTGCCTACCGATCGACCCATACAAATATGCGTGCGCTAAAAAAATCATGTAAAATAATGCAACATCACGCATTTTGAATTTAAAATACAAAAGAAACAGAATGTTAGAGATTTTTTTTCTGATAACGTATCCTTCATCATTTGACTACATTACTTATTCTGAATTTTCTCTGCATATTGTGCCGGTTATTGCAAAATAACCCTGTATATAATATAACAATAATCACTACCCCATATCGTCTTATTGTTGTTATAAGACCCGACAAAGGGAAACTGAAATAGGATATGACGGCATCATTTTTCTGATGACAACTCAAAATTATAAAAAAGCGGTTGTCGACCCGTCTGCCGACTGCGACAACTAGTACAAAATTAACCCTATGAAGGAATCAATCTATGGAGTTACCATTCTTAGAGTTACAACCCATACTATATAATTACAGGCCGTGAGATATTCCATCGTAGTGTTCAGAGCCTTTGTAGTCCAGTTTTTTGCAGTCTTTTTTGTATTAAGTTGACTGAAGTGGCCACCTACCATCAGTTGGACTGTGAGAGTAAGAAATAAGAAAGTTTGATAGCTCCTTGGTGCAGTAGCTTAGCAATGAATTGCGGCGCTGAGTGCTGCGGGTTCGAATACATCTATGCATCTATTACTCATATGGTCTACATATAACTACTCTGGATGTCTGTCTAAGTAAAATGTATGTATGTAAACTGCATCCTGGTTGTTTTGGAATTAATGACGATGAATAGATAGTGCACACAGTTCAAGGAGGATGGCAAGTGCTTTTAAACTAGTTAACATACGTTTTATTTTTTACGTGGATCTTATTTAATTAATTCTAACGTCTTTAATACGATAAAGTTTTTACTAAATGGTAGCGTTTCCTTTCTTATTAGGAGCTGTCTGTTACCCCAAAGTTTTTGCTGCAAAGCGTCTGGACACCCACAACTGTATTTTGTAATTACTGCCTTTGAGATATTTCATCTAAGCTTAAAAAAGCTGCGATACTCACTTACAATCAGGTGTTCTGTTAGCTCGTTTGCCCCTTCTTATATTAATTAATCCATCCATCCGTCCAGTAACTCCCTCATTCATTCATTTTGTATTCAGTCGTTACAAACTATCGAAGTCCAATGCTGCATATACGGGCTTGCTCCAAGATAGCCTCATAAAGGAATATTTGCTAAAATTGCCACGTTTGGGAAGCGGGTTCGTAACCACAGTTTTTTTTCGCTGTACAATAGAGGCGTAAGAAAATACACTAAGAGACGACAGAGTATAATAAAAAAAGGAAAACGGGAGATGGGCAGTATCATCATAAAATATTGCCTATTCCCTAATATTGTAAAAATAAATAATTTAATTAATTACTTATTTTTAATTCTTTAAAGGTTTGTTGCTGAGAAAAGTTAGTAGACGGAGTGACGACCTGATAAGATTTTTTTACGGCATTGGGTGACAAACGAGCGCACAGTCCACCTGATGGTAAGTGAATACTGTGACCCATAGACAGCCACATTTATCTTGAACTAAGGATCAAAATGCGTTGTAACCCCTGAAGACTGAGATGGCATGCCTCGATTTCAGTAAAAAGGTTCACCGGTTCTCTACACTCACTATACAAAACACAGTAGCATTACGCTGATATTTTACGCTGGTATGCTGTGAGAGCGTGATCCTTCCCCGGTCAAGCCGACCCATTCGTGCTACAACTATAATATAGCTGTAACGTGGCTCCATCACGTACAAAATACAAATATGCATGACATAATTACGGAGTATTTTTTTACTTGTAATAAACCGGTGCTTGAGATAATGAAGTCCTGATGGTAAATCACACCGTTTCTGAGTAACAAAAGCCTAAAGCCTTTATTCATGCCTTGATGATGCCCAGATTGTCTTCGGACAGAAGACAGACGCTGTAAAATATTTCACTCCTTTGTTGTACGCATTACGAAACATGTTTTTGTACTATTCGGTTGTAATACGTGGAATATCAACCTCAAAAGTGTAGAGACACGCTGATCGCCTGTTTGACCGATGATGGAAAGGAAAGAGAGGTGTTAAAGCGTGTATATTCTTGAGCACCCACTCCAAAATTCACCCTTTAGAATACCGAGAGGCTGGCTATTCTGCGCTTGTGCTCGAGGCTGACAAGATTGGTTTTAACCAAATCGAAGTTTTGCAGACAGCCATTGAAATTGAATTACCTACATACCGAATCCCCATCAGCTTACGATCTTACACCGCCCAATGAAAAAGGTAGGGTACTTAAGTTTTTTTTATGTAAATACAACTAAGTAAAAGGTTTAGTATATAATAATTAAAAAATTCGCAAGGCCATGTTTTTGTTAAACATTAATGTGACGATTTCATGTATTCAAATGAACGATTACAACTTGAGCCCATCTGTTTGCTTCCCACGTCCCAACTGTATTGTAAAATAATACGATGCGTTTTGTTTTGTTAACAAAGATGAAATTGTTTACTTCGTAAGTAAATTTTAAATTCTGTGAAATAACCTTTATTCCATGTAGATTATATTGATTATATTTACATACATACACACACACACACACACACACACACACACACACACACACATATATATATATATAAAAATTAGAAGTCACATTGTTTGTCCGCGGTAAACTCCTAAACTACTGAACTTTCAATGAAATTTTGTACACCGTGTGTAGTTTGGTCCAATTTGAGAGACAGGATAGTTTTTATCCCGATAAGTGACCTTTAATACTTTTTATTGCAAATTTAAGAATATTTTTTATAAGAAGGGTCGTCGGATGAGGCAGAACAACGTCTGTCTAGCCAGCTAGTTACATAATAATTATTGAAAGTGATTTTCTATTTACCTGTGATTCTGAAAATAATTCTGCCCTAGGAAGAACTAGCAAGAAACCCATCGGCATTATATTTTTTAGACATAAATAAAATTGTTACTTCAATCTTATAGTAGAACTATACTATGATAAGAGTTACAATAGAGTTATTTTATGGTCAGCTTGACGGGAAGAGCATAACGAGCACACAAAATACAAACATAAAATAGTCACTGTGGTTCGTATGGTGAATGTGGAGTGCCCGACTCTCCGTTTACTGGTAAGGAAGCATTCAGTCCAATCTTAAGAGGTGACGAGACATATACTTTTTTTATTTTTAATTGAGGATGAGACGTCGCTTTGGCTAAAGCTTTGTCAGTACAACATCAGCGGTCCGCCACACTTCCGATTCTACACGTCACGGCCGGCTCTGGAAATCATGCAACGTAGAAATAGAACCTCGAGAAAGCTTGACTCTGACAACGCCGGACCACGTACACAATGTCCACTCACATGTGAGTTAACCGCCAAATACTGGGCTCGCTATCCCCGCTCTGACGGCGGTTAGATAGCTCATCTCTAAACTGATTTTCATATAAGTGAGCACAATAACGAGTAACTAACGTTCGGATATAATCCGCATTTTCATCATCATCGTCAGCCCCGCATTTTATAAGGCTTACGTCCTTTTAGGCTGCCAGCTCTGAGTGCTTTGAAGCTTTGAAATCCGGCTGGCTAGTAGCAATAAATTTACAGAAAATAGAGAAAAGTATTACTGCGGTAATAGTCACTCTACGTAGCTGTATAGCTCGAAGAACTGACAACCGACGGAAAGAAAGGTTCTCGAGTAGCAAGTTCATACCAGTAGACGAAATGTATGGCGGCCCACCACTAGACGGAGTGACGACCCGGTAAGACTTGCAGGAAGTCAATGGATGCAGGTGGCTCAGGACCGTGCTTTTTTATACTCTCTGGGGGAGGCCAATTTTCAGCAGTGGACTTGTGAATGACTGTAATGACGATGATGATGATGATAAATAGGCAGTCCAATTGACATTGATAAAAACTTGACGTTCAAATAGTTTTAATAATGAATTAAAATTATTGAAACTACTCCCTATGTATATATTATAGTCAATATATTTTGGCAAAATCTACGCAATCTTATATAAAATAGCATGGTCTTTAAGAAAGAAAATCATATTTTAAAAATATTAAATGTTATGTTTTATATTTTACGGCTTCACACGGGCAATTTATGGATCTCGATAGTGACAACTACTGGTCCAATTGTGAATCTAAATCTTTCTCGAACCTATTTCACCACACAAACAAAATTTCATCAAAATTGGCCCAGCCGTTTATGAGGACTTCAATGACATACACAAGGCCGGAAGAATTATATATAATATATACACGTGCCTAAATTCTTCAAGAAACATATAACAGGAATTGCAGGAAGTTGTAAAGTGCTATCAAATTAGTTCATCGCTTTTCTTAGTAGAAACCACTGATAGAAGTTGGCGCATAATTTCATGAACTATGCGGACATGTTAATGTGTCTGATATATCACACAACTTCTAAACTATGTTATACATTGGTTTAAAATTATGACTTAGCAGTCACTTAGCCGCGTAACTAAGTACTTTCCTGTCCGCGAAAATGACACAATAGTTCGTAAAAGTAAATGACACAATAATCGAAATGTTCATATATGACTCGTGATAGTGAAATGGTTAAGTGTCAGCTTAAATTTATAATTATAATAATAAATTACTATTAATACAAGGACAAACAAAAACAGAAACTTTTTAATTCAATACAGTTAATAAATAATACTTACTAAATCTTTTGTACGATTTGCCACTGGTTCGGAAAATGTCCTGGGAAGAACCAAGAAGTACCTGCGAGACTTTTCTTGAAAAGAAAATAGTTTACAATCTTATCGATTTATCTGATCTAATAGATTATTTTAATTAAAAAATATTTGTAAATTTTGTGTGGATTGATTACCTCTGACTGGACTTATCACGAGGGATACTTAGCGGGAGGACAAGCAGAGTGGCCGGAGGCAGCGTACATCAAACGCGGGGCGCGCGGGCGATTGCGTCATACTTACGCTAATTGCACTAAGGTCGCGACCTCGTCATATCACTCAGCTCTTACCACTTTAGTAGTCGATTATCACATTTTTCATAGTTTTATTTCGACCAATTGTGGTAGTTATGCACACAAATTCATCACTATGTCTACTCGACGACCACGAAGTTGTTCAATATGTCCGCCGTATACCTCTATACATTTGCAATACCTGCTTATACTGTATGAACTTCTGCATAATTGCAATCACGTTTCCTAAAACACATCAACATATTAAAATATTCATCGCACACAAGTCACTCATGGCAGATACTTATATATAAAAAACAGACCCGTCCAGAAGTAATTGACGCGGGTGATAACAACTATCAATATAAGCGCTAGCGCACTACTTGTGCTTTTCGTTTGTTGTGTGTGGACGTGGCAAAGCGACTGTACTCTACAACATAATTTTGATATTTTTTGAATCAAAGAAATTTGTTGCGTTTTATGGTATAGCATGATTCCATAGAGTTATGGAATCATATATTATAGGGCAGCCCCTGACTGCGCACATGTCAGAATTTCTTCATCTAGGGATGATCAGGCAAAGCTGTTTAGAAACCGAAAAGGCTATTTTTATATTAATGTCCAGAATATATGCAATTCAAATTTGGAAATTATTGATAATGCCGCAGGATTGCCTGGGTCAGCACATTACAGTACTATATTTAATAATTGCTGCCGTAAAAAAAAATTGAATCTGTTGATTACGGCGAAGAAATTTTACTTGTAGATTGTAGATATGCTGGTACATCCTACTCTATGTCCCCACTAGAAAATCCTGGAACAGCAGTAGAGCAACTGTACAATGAGTCGCAGATCAGGAACCCTGTTGAAAGATCTTATGGAGTTTGGAAACGAAGATTTCCAGTACTAGCTTTAGGACTACAAGGCCTTGGTTATAATTATGGCAACGGCTGTGCTGCATGACATATTGCGTCAACAAGGAGAAAAAGTTCCACCTGATGATCCAGATTCGGTTCTTCCAGCAACTTGGTAGGCACTCTTACAAAATAAACGAATAATATGTGAACAATCAACTACTCTTCAGCGAAATAGAGCCAGAGAACTCCTAATAAACAATCACTTTAGGAATCTTATTTAGTTTATTGTGAGAAAAAAGTTAAATAATAAAACCGTAATTTCGTAATTTCCCGAACGCTGCCCAGCCTAGTTGAATCCGTCGACTGACCTCTCGGTCGAAGTTGGACTTACCTAGTCGGACTATTTGTCCCAGGTAAACGTACTC
>DWHP01004517.1:0-12519 GCA_018247895.1 Parnassius honrathi
AATACAGCAGCGTTAAGCTACTATTTCACGCTGGTATTCTGTGAGAGCGTGGTCCCTCCCCGGTCGAGCCGACCCATCGTGCTACAACTATATTTTTAATATAACTGCAGCATGGCTCTACCACGTATAAGATGCGGTCAAGTGGAAGGAGCTGGTACTGGGGAGCTTCAGCCCAAAGATGGGAACAGTATTCTATGTGCGGCCGAACCTCCGCCTTGTTAAGTTGCAGGCGGTGTGCCGGCATGAAATCCTGTTCCGCTCTGCTGAGCACGCCAAGCTTTTTAGAGGATAATTTTGCCTTCTCTTCCAAGTGACCACGAAACTACACGTCGCGCGCAGACTTGTGTCTTCTGAGGGTTAAACTGGACTAGATTTAGTCGCCCTCAATTCGAGACTCTGTTCAGCAAAGACTCGACTTCTGACACAAGTTGGTCCCAGTACTTGGAGACGCTTTATCAAGAAATCAACCTTTGTGCAGAGGCGGCGCAAGTTGGACCTATTAGTGACGGTTCTATAACGGTCATAGGCCCCGACTGCAGCGTTTTTCTCTCTCAGCAACTGTCGCACCTCCCTGTGGAGCTCAAAACGGCGATCGCTCGTCGCCCTGATCTGCTTCGAGGACTCTGTGGCGATCAATTTGGTATGAGAGAAGAAATGGGAGATGGCTTCTAATGCTTCCTCCTTAGAGGAGTTTTGGTTAGAGAAACCTCACTGCTAGGCTGACCCAGAGTCTTAAGAACCGGGCGACGGTCCCATCTTAGCTCGTGTATTACTTCCATAGAGCGTAACGGTAAAGCTACGTTCCTTAAGAGAGTCAAATCGATTCTAGTGGATCTATGAGTCACTACTAAAAAGTACCTAGTGACAATACGACAGATTAAATAATGTTACTACGTAACTCACCCCTCGGCTCATGCAGAGTTACATCTGAAAAAAATTAAAAGATAATAAATAAAAAGTTTAATTTAAATTCAATTAATTTTTTTCGCGGTCTAGTTTTCCGAGGTAAAGTTATTTCTACACGTTTGAATACTGATTTTGATAATGCAGTTAACGGGAACCGCAGGGATTTTATTAGGTGTGTTTGTTATATTTAGAACCAGAGATGGTGAGTTTTCTTCATTATTAACAGGATCTTCAAACACATCACTTGAAGAAATCGATGACTCACTTGCGCTGTACTTAGGTTTTTTAATAAGGTGAGCTTGGTCTGTATCATCATTTAAATGCTGATTTTCTTCAGTTTTTCTGGTAAGCATACTAAGCGGATCAATGATGGGCTTAAATATTGTTTCCAAAGCCAGACTGTTTGCATATTTTATCATTTCTACCTTTCTATTTACAGCTGCAGCAGATTTTACAATTTGTTTCTTGAGGTCTCGCTCCATTGTAAAGGAATTGTACTATGTTTGGCTACTCAGCAGAAGCTGATTGCTTCTATGACATAGCAGCTATTTAAACGTTTAGTCTACTAGTGTGAATGTATTAAACTTCATTCTGTAACAACTTTTATTTCGTTCACAGTCTTTATTTATAACAATATAATTGAAAGGTTTACTCCACACAGTTGAACACTTTTCCCGGAACTGAGACCATGTCATGTCAGACCCTACATGCTTGTCATAAATGTGTCTCAGATTTACATCATCTTGTTTAAACAATATGATCAGGTTAACATAATCTCTAACAAGTTGCTTAGGTATCTTAGTATACGTTTGATTAATACAAAAACAGTCAATTTCCTTATGTTGACCCATGGCGAAATAATCGCGTATGTTGTTCTGGTTTTCACAAGCCACATCGTCAAATATTGTAATTGAGTTAGGCGAAGGTTCGTGTGGACTCAAAACTTCACTATTATGATTATACTTGTAATAGGATATACCTTCCACATTCTGCAGTACTTTTCTTAAAAATAAGAATTTAGGTTGATATAAAGATTTTGAATATGCATAAAGGTTGCGAAAACGTAGTCCATTCTGACGTGACAATAAGCTAATAACTAAGTTACTTTTTCCGCAATTCGATGGACCGTATACAATACTACGTATCGTGTTTGGCAATAAGCTCCTAGGACGTTTAACCTCATTTTTTGGTGCAGGACAGATACATTCTAATTTAAGTGATTCTTTTTGTTTGAGAAATTTCGTAACAGGTTTGTTAACTTGTCCGTATTGGCTGATAGGTTTTAATGAACTAGCGTTATTTCAATCGTGTTAATAATTTAAAAACTTGAAAAAGTTGCTGAAGATTAACTTAATCATCAGCTTTAGTTCAAAAGCATTCACTCACTCTTGCTTCGCTCAAGCTATGCGCCCGTTGAAGATCATAATTCTCTCAAGTATAGGTCCATATTTTTAGTCTAACCAAATTAGTATCTACATGCTTGCAAGTTTCTATATTAAATCGATTTATTTAACCAATGGCGGTGATCGCAAGTGAATGTCTATGGGCATCAGCATGTCAGCATCCACTTACGAACAAGTGCACTGTGTGGTCGTTTGTCACAATTATTGTCAAATCTTCAAACGCTCCTCAATCTTAAGATGTCGTTAAGTCTCGTGGTGTTAAACTGAATTGACCTAATGTGATAGAGACAGCACGAGACTTAACGGCATCTTAAAAATCAGCAGCGCTTGAAAATTTTGGCACTACTTTTATAAAAGAAAAAATTTATCGACGTGGAATTTTTTTACTTTCATTCCTTTGTGACTGTGCGATTGTACGGTCGCTTATGTACTCGTATTATCGTGTCTTGTGTTTATTTATGGAATTAAAAGTAACTTACAGAAAAAAGACGGAATTTTTTATTTTATTTATTTAGGTACAAAAAACTTATAACCTTACTTATAAACGTACTATACTTATAAAATTATGTTCAGGAAAATTTAGAAAAAATGAAATCTTTATTTAAATAATGTTCATTCACCTTTATATTTAAATTTAAATTTTAAGCCTTGAATGCTTTACTTTCAAAGTATATCTAATACGGATTTTTAGAAACAGATATTTTTAATAACAAAGTAATGTTATTAAAAATATCTATATTTTTACTATTATTAATCAATAAGTCATTGTATAGGCGACACATTCTTACTAGAGGATTGTAATAGGACGTATTATTTCTATAAACTTGCAAAGCGAAAGTCTAGGAAAGTGTAACAACGATGGGGTATTAATCTTGACAAAGGAAGGAGGAATCAATAAGGGAATGAATAATTTTTAAAAGGCAAGTCGTATCCTGATATTTACACCGAGTTTGTAGGTATGAATGAGGAAATGGTGACAAAGAAATTTTATTTCAAAACAAGTAGCGTGGCGTGTTAGAGCCACGCTACAGCTATATTTCAGCGGTAGCACCAATTGATTAGATCAACTGGGTATGGCCCACGCTCTCACAGAATATAAGCGTAAAATAGCAGCTTAATGCTGATGTGCGATTAAAATATAAATCGGGGATCTCATCCACTTACTACATGTTGCAGTGTGTGCTCGTTGCCACTCTTATCTTTATATATAAAATTCTTCTGTCCGCGTGTGTGTGACTTAACACCTCTTAATTGGCTTTACTGATTTTGATGAAAGTTTGTGTTGATTCAAGATTGATTTAGATTCATAATTAGGACCCGGAAGGCGCTGTTGTCGATATCCAAAAATCACCCGCGTTGAGCTCTACACAATAAAAGTTTTCAGGGTATTTTGTACTCTCGCCCAATGTTCAATGATTATTAATAGAATTGTATGTTACTTTGCGGAAATCAATTATTTTTCTTTTAATATTCTAAGCCAGTGCGTAACAACTATCCTACCTAGTGGTAAGATGGTGATGCAGCAGAAGATCATAAAACACACTGACTTAACAAAAGCCTTTTCACTCCTGTCTTGAAGACACGTAGATTATAATCGAATAGAAAAACAGATGCTGGCAACCTATTCAACTTCATTGCTGTACACATGTAAGTCGACAACGAAAGCGTAAAATAAAAATGATGGGTTTTACCTTTTTTATTTTGCGTCCAGAAGCAAATAAGGGCTACACTTTGGAAAACGGGAGAGGGAGGTGGTGAATGCTCAAAGCATACTAAGCACTCGGCTGCGTGGTTATGTGGGACTCACCGAGAAACCTCAGTGCCTTACCCACTAAACACCACCTGTGAGACTGGTTTTAACCTGTTAAGATCGTACAACCGTATCGGAAGCGGACGCCCTTAAGCGAAAAAGGAGCAAGTAGCCGCTGAGAAGTGTGCCTAACTAAGGTAGATTACTAGGTGAGATGGGAAGGCTCGGCCTGAGCCGTCAGGAGGCAGTTCAAGTCGGCCGAAAGCTTGTTGGGCGGGTCCGAAACAGTTTCCCGGCTTGCGGACACTAATTCAAGAGGGAAGTAGGGCTGCATAGTCAGTTGCCTCGCGAATTGGTGATTTGAGTGGGACTCTGAGGCTTCGAAGAATTTCTGAGAGTGATTTGAAGAATTGTTGAATTGTCAGGAGCTCTAAGTCTCTAAGTCCCGGTGGAGGTCGGCGTTAGGGACGTAATAAATTGCGTTCGTAGCCCAACGACAGAAGAGGTTTTGAATTATTTGAAGTTCATTTGAAATTCTCGATTTAGCATGAGCAAAAATGGGAGCCGCGTAGGTCCTACCAGGTCGTATACAGACCTTATACAGGGTTCGCTTGTTGCGGACGGACATTTTACTGTGTCTGTCCAACATTATGTTGAGCCTACCTATGTAAAATCGCGCGGTGCGAGATACTTTCTTGATATGGGTCTCGTATCAAGGGTGACGCCTAAGTATTTGGCGGTCATATGCAAGAGAGCAGAGCAGAGTTCCCAGCATCCGGATAAGCGGAATGGTAGCGAGGCGGCATCGTTTATGTTAGAAGCAAACGGCGGAGCTCTTCTCCGGGTCCACGTCAAAACGCCATTTCTGAAACTAAGCTGCTAAGTCACTAACTGACTTTTGGATTTTGTTCCGGATCCTTAGTAGTGAATTGCCTTTAGAGTAAAGGGCTGCGTCATGTGCAAAGAGGGCGAGTTTGACAACATTCAACGGGATGGGAATTTCGTTGATGAATAGTATGTACAAGAGAGGGGCAAGCCCAGAGCCTTGAGAGACACCGGCTTTGATATGACGAGGAGAGAATAGCGTGCCTTCGTGTCTGAAACGAAAGGTACGATCCTTCAAGTAGGAGGCCACGAGAAGGACAAGGCGGTCAGGGAGGCCTAAGTCGTACAACTTGTAGATAAGGCCTTCTTGACGGACTTTATCAAATGCCTTGGCAATGTAGAAAATTACCGCGATGGTCTTCTGACGGCGAGGATAAAAATGGCTGAGGATATATTCCACTTTACGATGAACTTGTTGGGAGTATGAGTGTTTCGCTCGGAAACTAAATTGTTGGGGGATAACAAGAGGATCGCCGTGTGTGGGTTTTGGGCTTCAGTCCTTTGATGATTGATAGAATCTAATCTTTAGACACAGTGATATGGTCAGAGGCGGTGGGAGGCGAGTTCCGGTGCTGAACCTCGTCCTCCACTTCGTGGATGTGGAAGTGGTACGGTGGGCAGTGATCTGGGAGAGCACTGTGCGGCGACGTTGTATGCGAAGCGCTCAGCCTTTTCATCGTCCTCGAAGGCAGTAGAGTCGTTGGGACGAGAGAGAAGGGGAGTATGAGTAATAGCGTCTATCCGGTTTTCGCCATCTGGTAGTACGCTGTATGAGAGGGGGTGTGGGTTTACCTAGGAGTGGATCTATATATAGGCTGTTTAGGCTGCAGCCCAGGGCCCCGTAAATATAAAGGGCCCCCAGTACACAGAGAAGACAAAAGCAGTCAAAGCTTCAAAAATAATTATGACGATAGCATGAAAATTTTATGAGTTTTAATGGAAACGAGGATGAAAGAGTTAATTTTCGAAAAGAGGCACGAAACTTATTTAATAAAGTGGCTAAACTTGATAAGATATTGGAAGAAATTTTGGAGAGGATATTTGTGAAGGCAACATGTTAAATATGTCACTAAAAGATGTGTGTGATGAGTGACATACGAAACATTAAAGATATACGAGGAGAAAGCTAAAAGTTTAAATACTAGAGTGGGAGCAGAATACGGTGACATAAACAAGAGACGAATTACCTCAAAATTTTCAGTTAAAGTCAAAAGAGTTAAATTTTTTAAAGAGGTACACTAAACGTTGCGTTGGATAAGCTGTTTTGGATTTTGGATTTAAGTATATGATTCCAATTTTTAATAGATTTGCAAGACATCAATAATGAAAACAGATTTGAAAAGCGCGTAATGTTATTGTGTATTATCCAGATAACGGGGACTAATATTTAGTGAATGAGTTAATTTGTTTAAAATCTTACTAAAGTCTAAGCTTGATGCTAACACCTCTTGCTGTGAAATGTTTATGCTAATTAATAAAAAAAAACTTGTCAATGTTCTCCCAAATAGTTTTACTATCTTATAGATTTTTTTTAACGTTGTCAAGCTCTAGCTGTGAAGCGGAGCGCTCTTTCTTCATGATGTTGTATATTATAGAAAACAAATATAATTCAACAATGTTGAACAATCGATTTTCATATATTCTGATTTAACGAAGGACCGACAAATAAAGGAATTTGCAGCGCAAAAATCTAGAAAAGTCTTTATAATTTATTTAACATAACTACACATATCCTTTTAATTTCTTACAGTTGCTGTTTGTGTATCTAAGTGATATATTTTTTCCAGACCTTATACATGGATATAGAAAACAGTGTTTTGACTTAACTATTTTGATTAACTTCGTAGGCCTCCAAGTGGTGTCAGCGCAGGGCCTCACAAAGTCACGGTTAGCATCTGGTCTTTACAGTCGTTTTTATTTTTAAGCGCAATTAATTTTAACATCTATCTAATCAATCATCATTAAAATGAATAGGATTTACCTTTTAACAATCAGTTGTTTAGAACAAAGAGAAAACTGAAGCGAGAGTAAGTATGAGTTGTTCTTTTATTTTATTTAAATTAGGGTTACTAAACGTACACGTGGTAAGTAGATGCTGTGACCAATAGACACTTGCGTCTATTCTCTATTAAGAATCGTAAATACAATATGTCGTAACCCCTTTTTATTACAACTGTTATATAGAAAAGCACTTAGAATCAATCTGGCTTCGAAACATGAAATAGTATGTGACTATAACACCACTGACGAAAGTGAAATTTTGATATAGGTAAATTCATGTCGTTATCTGGAATTTGCTTGTTCAAAAACACGATTGTTTAATTTTGACTCGATCCTAATTATTTGCGAAAACACCTCTAAAAAATTACTATAGTCGAAATTACAACGAAATTACTTAATCTGTATGCTTGGGAATCACTCAAATATATTCATAACGTCAATATTCATAATTTACTTGCTCATTATTTTGGTTTGAGATTCTGTCAATTACGAAGCATAGTCGCAAACGCTACGCAATTTTAGACCTTATGGCGGCGTTTTTTCGTTTTTGTAGAAATTATGTATTCACTCCGATCAGTACGGCGATAGCCCGGTGCACCTATAATGTCTTATACCGTATCAAGTAAACCGTATTTTCATCTAAGATGGAGTGGATAACGAGAATTATATTGTTAGTAAGCAAAGCGTAAGATGTTTTGTGTAGACGCATAGGTTTTGTGTGGAAATTAAACTGCTACGAATTTAAAATAAAACGCATTTTTAATATTTTAATAACATTGCATGTGTATACTCATAGGTGCGATTGTACCGGTTTTATTAATATGTTTATATTTGGTATTTACTCATGTCCTCTCACTGTAGTTGCGAAATAAGTAAGACCAACAGTTGCAACAAGTCCAGTGTAAATGCTGTTGGTTAACATGACCTATTACATCGTCGTTTTGAAATGTACTCCAAGTTTTACGGAAATGTACCACAAATTACCGTATCCCCTTGTGATCGGATAGCCATATCGAGTAAGCACCGAGTAGAGGTATAAACAAGAAATCGCCTCACAATCACAACTGTCCGCTAGTCCGTTACTACATCCACAACCACAACCGGCGTAGCCACTGTCCGTTACGAACGTGGCAAACCGAATACTAATTCGAATTTTGAAATCTTTCTTCAATTTTGTTTTACGAGAGTACTACACGATTTTAAAGAGAAAGTGTTTTGTGTTTAGGCGCGAAATAGCGCCATAGGTTAGTGACAGTGACGTATTCTTTTATTTAAAAAATCGTGTTGTGTTTGTGACTTTTTTATTACTGATTTTGGATACTTGCGAATTTGCTTCAAATTCTATAAGGTAATTGTTCACTACTCATTTTAATTATTTATGACCTGTGTATTAAATCTTTTAATAAAATGAATTTATTGCGTAATATCTTAATGTTTATAAATAGTAGCTTATTACGCATTCATCTTTAAATACCTCGGTAAGTTAGGAAAAGTTTTTTTGAAAGCTGCTAAATGAATAAGTAAAAGCAGTGACAGTATAGTGACGAAAATGCCATCGGTTTTACGTGTTCGGTGTTAACGTACCCAAGGCAGGCGTAAGAAATCAAGGTTGTAAGGAGAAAGTGACCCAGCTATATAAATGAGGGGACCGACTACGTCGCCTGCCCGTAAAGATGATGCTGTTTTGGTTCTTTGTAGCTTATGAATATATAGAAACAGAATATGAGACGATGAAAGAAATGGAATTTTACATTGATGATAGGTACAAGATGAGCGAGCAAGGATTTTTTTTATAGGCTAAGAGTGACAAACGAGCACACAGCCCTGATGGTAAGTGGTTGCCGTGGCCCATAGACAACTAAATCTATCCTCGGTTACGAATCAAAATGTAAATGCGTTGTTACCCGTGAGGACTAAGATGGAATGCCTCTTTTCCAGTAAAAAGGGTCTTCGGTTCTCTAAACTCACCATACGAAACACAGCAGCGTTAAGCTGATATTTTACGCTGGTGTTCTATGAAAGCGTGGTCCTTACCCGGTCGAGTCGACCCCTTCGTGCTACAACTATACTACTAATATAGCTGCAGTGTGGTTCTACCACGCGACAATAATAAAGATAAGGCGGAATGAGGCATATATTTTATAGACAAATAAAACATAGTAATTAATATACTTTATGGTATAAAACAGGACTTTCTGTTTTATTACTACGTATGTTTTATGCATAAGGAAATGGAATGGAGGTAAAGACGTAGGTACCATTACGACGGCGGTTACTGAGCAAATTGTTTTATTTTGTTTAACATACTTAATATTAAAAATACAAGTGAACCGAGTGAGAGAAGCGTTTATTTGAAGACCCATTGCCATTACTGTACATATCTTTATGTATAGTTGAGATAAAAGCAGATGTTATTACGGGGAATGTACGTAAGGTGTAAATGTACGTAGCATTACCCGCAAGAATACCAGTTTAGTGACAATTATGCTATATATGTAATTTGACTGTTCTGTTAGTCTAAGAAGCGTAAGCGCGTCTGTTGATCATGTAGTCCCGGGTCTGAATCCTGGGTTGGACCAAAATCAGTCATTGACTTTTTATGTCAAGTAATTCTCAGTAGTAGCCCGGGGTCAGGAAATTGTGCCCGATCGTGTCAGATTACCATCTTATTTTGAATATAAGATTGAAATAATAGAGAGTGCACCTGTTCTTGCGCATACGTGGTATGGTCACGCTGCAGCTATATATTATGGTTGTAGCACAAATGGATCGGCTCGACCGAGGAAAGATCTCACTCACACAGAATACCAGCGTAAAATAGCAGCGCTATACTGCTGTGTGTCGCATGGTGAGTGTATAGATCCGGAGACCTGGAAACGTGGCATTCCATCTTAGTGCTTAGAGGTGACAACGCACCTGCGATTTGATTCTTAATCGAGGATAAATGTAGATGTCTATGGGCCACAGCATCCACTTACCATCAGAAGGCCTGTGTGTTCACAGCATCCACAGCATCAGGAGAACTGTGTGTTCATTTGTCACCCTTATTCCATAAAGGTAAATAAAAAATGAATACACTCGTGCACTATATTCCTGTCTTGCGCTGATGACTAGTTTCCGTTGAGACTATTCATCTTGACCAAAATTCCTTCTGAATATTTTAATATTATTATTCAGATTTTTATTGTTATTATTTACCGTGTAGTGGCGTTGTAAGAACATCTACCCACCCCATATCATCCCGTGGGTGTTGTAAGAGGTGGCAGAGGGAAACAAATCAAGAGATGAGTCACAGCGTAGGGGAGGCCTATGTTCTGCAGTAGATTTTAATCACACACACCGTCCAGCCGTTTAGGAGTACTTCAGTCACATACACATGGTCAGAATAATTATTATATATGTTATAGGAATGTTCCAATACTCAAACGTTGCTTAATTTTTAGATGTCGTTGTCTCGTTCCGCGTCTATCACTTTAAGTCGAACTGACTGTGACGACACGAGACTTAACGACATCTTAAAATTGAGTAGTATAAATTTCATCCGATGATAAGGTTATGATGACAACAGTTAAGATGCTGTGGCCTTGAGACATCTACGTCTGTCCTCAGTTGAGAATCAAAGGCGACCGCTCAGATCCGTCCAGCTACAGGTCCATCGCCATCACCTCTTGGTTTTCCACAACAATGGAATCCATTGTAAACTACCAGCTCACGAGGTACCTTGAGAATCACTAGCCAATACGGTTTCCGTTGTGGTCGATCAGCTGGTGATATTCTGGTCTACCTAACTCATAGATGGGCGGCGTCAGTAGAGGGGGAAGACACAAGTTTGCACGTTAACCGCTAAAAAAACCCCTCTGTCTTATGTCCTCAGTTTCAAGCCACTCCCCTTATTGCCTCAGCCAGTATCGGAATCCTCGGCGTCGACATATCGAGTGACGTGCAGTTCCATGGTCATTTGGATGAGAAGTCCAATTGGCCTCTAAAAAGCTTGGCGTGCTCAGCAGAGCGGGACAGTGTTTCATGCCGGCACACCGCCTGCAACTTTACAAGATGCAGGTTCGGCCGCACATGGAATAATGTCCCCATCTCTGGGCTGGGGCTCCCTAGTACCAGCTCCTTCCACTTGACCGCATTCAGCGCAGAGCGGCTCGAATCATCGACGATCGAGTGCTTTCCGATCGACTCGATTCACTGGCGCTATGAAGAGATGTTGCATCTCTTTGCGTATTTTATCGCATCTATCACGGGGAGTGCTCTGAGGAATTGTTCCGATTAATCCCAGCCGCCAAATTTCATGAACGCACTACGCGGCGAACCTCCCGATACCATCCACACCATCTGGAAGCTTGGCGGTTTACCACTGTACGTTTCATTAGGAGTTTTCTTCCGCGTACGGCCTCTTTATGGAATAATTTACCACCGGCGATTTTTCCGGGCCCATACGACCTGGGGACCTTCAAGAAAAGAGTAAGCTCTTCCTTTCTAAAGGGCCGGCAACGCACCTGCAATTCCCCTCTGGTCTGGTGTTGCGGCTGTTCATGGGCGGCGGTAGCCACTTAACATCAGGTGAACCGTATGTAACGAGTGAACTCCCTTTTCTATAAAAAAAAGATGCGTTGTTAACCCCGAAGACTAAGACGGAATACCATGTATCCATTAAAAAGGGTTCTTACGCTCATAATAAGAAACACAGCCGCATTGAACTGCTATTTCACGCTGGTATTCTGCGATAACGTGGTCCTTCCCCGGTCTAGTCGACACATTCGAGCTAAAACTATAATAAAGTGTATGAGGGTAATATGGTCACCTTAAGCTTTGCCGCCCTATAAAACAATAACTAGCAGGAGAAATGAAAACGAACAAAGTCGTATACTATAACAAATATATTAAGAAAATAATGTTAAACAAGCTTTGGCAATAAGAAAAAGTAAGTAAAAAAAATAAGTAAAATAAGTAAAAATCTAACTACACTACACAATACTAAAATCGACTAAAATATTTACCATAATTTCAACTGTCAAAATGGCGTTGACATAGCAGCGCATTTTTAACCCTTTATTATTTGATTTACTGATGAAGAGCTATCGAATCATACAGCCATCTATGCAAACAAGCCTGTAGTTATTGCGTATAAGAAAGTGACCATATTAATCGGATGACCATATTACCTTTATACTATATACGCAGCATGGCTCTACTACGTATAAACTTTATTATAATTATTTCCTGGATATGGAGGTTTTGTCACGATTTACTGCCGAGCATGTGGTAAATCAAATTAATAATTTCATTGGTGCCAGCGGGAATCGAACCTGGGTGGCTTGCGTAATGTGAAGTATACAGCGTGTTTATATAATGTTTGTATAATCGTAATATCAGTTACTTGATGCAGTGATTGTAAGTTTTTCTTACTTGATTGAGTATGATTATTGGAGAACCGCATCGAGGCATATTCCTCCATTACGTATACGTGGTAGAGCCATGCTGCAGTTATATAAAAATATAGTTGTAGCACGAATGGGTCGGCTCGACCGGGGAGGGACCACGCTCTCACAGAATACCAGCGTGAAA
>DWHP01004518.1:0-12518 GCA_018247895.1 Parnassius honrathi
TTAAAATACCAGTAATAATTTTCCAATATCTATATTTCATATTTTTGTGGGCCGGGTTTTTGTCAACTATAGACGTCGTTGGCGCTCAGGGCCCGCAGGTGCTGGTCAAGTATAGGCGACTTTGGCGGTCAAAAGGTTAAGGAGCACTATGGGTGCACTCTCTATTACGTCACTCTCATAGTCTGATGGGACGGGAAACCAACACGACCGGATAGAGATCCGGCGCAGGACCAATGGATTTACGTGCACGGGGGTGAGTCACCACCATCTTCCTAACTCCGGGCAACTTCTGAGAATTTCTGGAAGGAAAAACTCAATTACTGATTTTTTGGCCCGACTCGGAATTGAATCCGGGACCTCACGATCTGCAGCCGCGTTAACAACCACTAGACCAACGAGGCAGTCCTTAAATATCTTAAATATGATAATCAACGTGCCTTAAATATGTTTGTAAAGAACTTGTATTAAGCTTTAAAAGTGGTAGAGCCACGCTGCAGCTATTATGGTTGTAGCACGAATAGGTCGGCTCGATCGGAGAAGGACCACGCTCTCACAGAATACCAGCGTAAAATAGCAGCTTAATGCTGCTGTGTTTCGTATGGTGAGTGTATAGATCATTCCATTTTATCATAGAGGCATTCCATTTTAGTCTTCACGGGTAACAAAGCATCTGCATTTTGATTTGTAATCGCTGGAAGGATAGCTGTAGATGTATATGGGTCACAGCAAACTGTGTGCTCGTTTGTCTCTTTTATCTCATAAAAAAAATAGTACTACGTGACGTATAATTCTATAACATTCTTTCTAAAGTTCTATCATTCATAATGCATTAATAAAATAATTTAACAATCAATAAACAAGTACAATCATCTTATCGAAACAAAGTAAACCTTAAACAAAAACGTTGAATGTCTTTTAAGGTTATTGCAGGTACATTAAAATTTATTAATAAATTCTACAGGCAATCTTAATAATCCGACTTGATCCGTAAATTTATGTCAATAATACCTATAAGTTCGTTTCGCAGCGTCAATAATTTTTACAAGTTATTTGTTAACAATAAGCGGTGATAAGTCGCCGGTTGTTATCTTATCCGCGGAGGCTTACCCGAGACATCGATCATCGCTCTAATTACCGCGATAATTATTGTAATCGAACCTCGCAACGTATTCCCGAGCGATACCTTTACAAACCATAGCATTTAAGATTTGAGATATCTTTATTTCTCATAAGAATTTACAATAATTCTTTGACATGCATTTAAATGTAACAACCTTAAAAACTGCATTAATGTTAGACTAGGCTTTTTCCTAACGTAGCCCGCTGTTGCTGTTGGTAATGCTGTGTTGTACGATGAGTGTGAAGAACCGGAGACTCTTTTTAGTAGAAACGAAGCAATTCATCTCACTAGACCTCAGGAGTGACAACGCATCTGCATTTTTGTTCCTACCCGAGCAAAGATTTATACGTATATAGGTTACTTTCTATTTAACGTAGAAGTGGCGGCTAACGAGTATGCTGTTCATCTGATGGTGTCGACCGCCTCTTAAAAAACAAATGCAACATCAGCGGAATCGAAGGCGCATTGTCGTCCTTTTAAAAAAGCGTAAGCTTGTTTCTCGGTTCTCTCTAAGTCGTATCGGTCGAAAGTTACCATAAGGTGGACTATGTGCTTAATAGTCACCCTTATTCTATTAATAAGGTTGCAGAATATTATAATAACGAAAAATTAATGCAATTCCTTCACGATTCCGACAGGACAACGATTCACACAAATACACTGTAGTCATGCAGGAAGCAGATGGACGCAGGTGGCTGAAGTGCGTGATAAAGGTTAATAAGCTGTGGCTGTAATGATGACTGATGACTTCTGCTACTTGTATTCGTACTATAAAAACTATATGGTGCTTCGATTACTATAAATAACAGCACATTAAACAATATGACAATTTATTATGTGATATGGTATGTCTTATACGTGGTAGCGCCACGCTGCAGCTGTATTATGATTGTAGCACGTATAGGTCGGCTCGACCGGGGAAAGACCACGCTCTCACAGAACACCAGCGTGACGTAGCAAATTAATACTGCTGTGTATCGTATGGTGTGTGTAGAGATCCGGAGACCCTTTTATTACTGGAAACGAGGCATTCCATCTTAGTTCTTAGAGGTGAAAACGCATCTGCGTAGTCGAGGATAAATGTAGATGTCTATGGTGCACAACGTCCACTTACCATAAGGGGGACGGTGTGCTCGTTTGTCACCCTTTTCTATAAAAAAAAAGAAAAAAATGTGGTAGGACTTCCTTCTGGGCTGCTACAGCTACGCACCAACAGGTGGACAGTAAGACTGATTGTCATTTCAATTTCATCACCAGCTTGCAACAATTTTACTGGTGCCGGCAGGCATAAAACCCAACCCGGGTGATGTCAGTTGCGTTCCGTAATTACGGCGAGCGCTTACCCCCGCTGTGACCACGGGTTCATTTAATTAGATTGTGTAGTGAACGCAAATGAAATAGATTAGATAGCTTAATCTTACTTTCATGGCAAAATCTTTTTTCTAATAAATGAGGGTGACAAACGAGCACACAGTCCACCTGATGGTAAGTGGACGCTGTGGCTCATAGACATCTATATCTATCTGCGATTACGAATCAAAATACACGTGAATTTTCACCCGTGAGGCCTAAGATGTAATGCCTCCTTTATAGTAAAATAGGTCTTCGGTTCTCTGCACTCACCATAGAAAACAGCAGCGTTGAGCTGCTATTTTATGCTGGTATTCTGTGAGAGCGTGGTTTTTCCCCGGTCGAGCCGACCAATTCATGCTACAACTATACTACTAACATAGCTGCGACATGGCTTTACCACGTAAAAAATGAAGAATGCCTGGTATCAGTAAAAAGCGTTTTCGGTTCTGTGCGCTCACCATACAAAACACCGTAGGTACTCTGTGTGAGCATCATCCTGCCCCGGTCGAGCAGACCCATTCGTACTACAACCAATATAGCTGCAGCATGGCTCTACCACGTATAAAATCATACCTGCAAACGGTTAAACACTGTTTTTGGATTACATCCATCATTTAAGATTTCTTGATGACGATATTCTTTGCTCTATTTAAGGTTTCCTTATCACGGACGATCACAAAGGTCGATCGATGAGTAATCACTGGAAATTTAATCAATAAAGTTACGTTTATGATGATAAGAATTAAAAATATATTTTGTTATAATTTTATTACTATTTAGACTGCCTCATTGGTCTAGTTATTGTAAGGCGCGACTGCTGATCATGAAGTCCCAGGTTCAAATCCCGGGTCGAACAAAGATATGTTATTTGGTTTTCTGACAAAATATTCTCATTAACAGCCTAAATCGTCATTATCTTCTCGTTAGCTGTGTTTAACTCTCTTGCCTTCGAAGTAAAGTCATTGGTTTTTCGTCTGATCTCTCCCCGGTCGTGAGTGCACCCGTACTTGTGCATACACTCTCGCAGACGGCTACTCTCCGAGCAGACCGGCCGTCGTAACTGCATTTCGGTCTCGAGAAAATTATCATTATGTATGGATAAGCCGTTCGTTAACCTCAAATGTGTGATTTAGGTTTCCGTCGATATTAGGCTCGGCTGCGCTTCTATTGATCGCATTTCAAACCCTCTCCATTCGTTTTACACATTTCTGAGCAGTCGTTGCGATAACGTGTTATAATATCCGATATGGACCACCGATTTCAATGCCCATATTTTTTTTGTGGATAGTACTCACTAAAAGAAAGCGTTTTGCAAAGTTTTAGGTTGCGGTAACCTGCGATTCATGTGAAACACTTTTTTACTTTTTTTCGTTTTTTTTACTTTTCATAGAAATTGGCAAATAACACGCAATTACAAAATAAATTTGACGAATAATGGCCAACATTATTTCTAATTAATGAAATTAAATTACAATATTTACAATTAATACTAATAACACAAAATATACAAAAAAAAAGAAACTATAATATAGAAAAACTAACACTAAAAATTGAAATAGACGAATAATTGATGTCAAACGTCAATCACTTCACGTTTCAATTAGTGTAGAGTTCCGAAAATTTTGAAAGTATCGATACTTACTCGATACCAAGTATTACCCCGCTGTGAAATCCCCACCCTGCGGAACCCCATGGTTATAGAGATATTCACGGTTAAAGTTTTAAGGTTAGAATAGCGCTATTTAGTTAATAGAATGATTTTAATGTGATATTTTCTTTCCTTACCATTATCTCGTTTTACTTTTTTATATCATTTATTATTATTCTCGTTTTCGTATGTCTGATGAAATGAAGGGGGAGAGGTAAAATGAACTAGATCAAATGAAGAAAAGGGTGGGGCTTATGGGAGAAGTGGTGGGGGGGTCGTATCGGGGAAGTGGTGTGGAGGGTTAGTAGCGGGGAAGTGAGGTATGAGGGGGTGAGTTAGAAGCAGGGAAGTCGTGCTCCGGTGCTCCGTGGCAGCTCTGGCGCTGCGGGATAAGAAGTCCCTCTGTCCTAACGTAGGAAAGCGCAGGCACTGAGATCGCCGTAGCGGCTGAGGCTGGTCGAAAAAAGCCGAAATCGCGATGGCGAGCGGGCACTGCTCTCCCTCCGCGCCTCCGAGTTCTTATATACCTACACTCTAGGAGTAGAGCAGACAAGACCACGTGGATAGTGGGGTGCTCTGATTCGGTTTTGGGTACTTTTTGGATATAAAACAAGTAAGTAAACACTTTATTGTATTAAGAATTAGATAATACAGAAAGTTGCAAACAATGAAATACAAGTACAAACGCTGTACTAATTAGGAAATACAAACAAGTTGCAAACAATAAAATACAAGTACTAAGGTGGAACTAAAATGGAGTAAACTTTATTCTATTTTATATACATATTTAATTGCACTTATTAGCTCTTCATATGCATCTAAATGGTTTGTCATAATTTTTCGTCTCCAAAATTAACGAA
Source organism: Parnassius honrathi (assembly GCA_018247895.1). NCBI lineage: Eukaryota > Metazoa > Arthropoda > Insecta > Lepidoptera > Papilionidae > Parnassius > Parnassius honrathi. Next base: position 4,982 of record DWHP01004518.1, read on the forward strand.
ATGTACTCGATATCAAGTAGTATTGATACTTTTGATGCGATACTTGGTATCGAGTAGGTATCGATACTTTCAAAATTTTCGGAACCCTACACTAATTGAAACGTGAAGTGATTGACGTTTGACATCAAATATTTGTCAAATTTATTTTGTAATTGCGTGTTATTTGCTAATTTGTATGAAAAGTAAAAAAAAATATATCTAATGAACCGTAAGTTTCCGCAAACTAAAACTTCGCAAAACGCTTTCTTTTAGTGAGTATTATCTACAAAAAAAAATATGGGCATTGAAATCGATGGTCCAAATTGGAAATTTTAGCCCGATAACGGTGCAGATAATAGATATAATAAAGAAATATTTTTCTATGGTGCAGATCCACGCTATCAATCTTTATGATCGTAGTTAGTTAGACTTTGTAGCGAGTATATGTGTGGTAGTATTGACAAATAACTTGCAAGTAAAATGAATTCATACACAGTTTATATTCAGATTGCTATAGTTTCACTCTTATCATCTTCTAGCTTAGGCTAACATCCGACAGTCGAATTACGCCGTATCACCTATATTCTTACGTTCATAATTTTAATTCTGGCTCTGTCTCACACGTATTTTCAAACAGCGGATTATTGTGTGCCTCGAGTAAATCTCAGTTCAGTGCCGTTCAGATTCATGGAGGAGGCCTGATGTGTTCTAAAGTGAACTAGATGGTACGCTATAGTAAAAGTAATTATTTTAGTGTTTCAAAAAATATCATCCAATCTGGTTGTTTAGATTTGTGTTGGTTGATTCCGTGTCAAATATTGGTGACAACATTGGAAATTGTTTAGATGTCATAGAATATCAGCATCTTAATGCTCAATATTGCTGTGTTTCGTTTGGTGAGCGTAGAGGACTGGAGACACTTTTTACTGGAAACGAAGCATTCAATTTTGGTCCTCAGGGGTGGCGACACTTCTGCATTTTGATTTTTAAACGAGGTTAAATGTAGATGTCTATGAGCCACAGCATCCACTTACCATTAGGTGGACTGTGTGCTCGTTTATCACCTTATTCTACAAATAAAAGATATTCGTCCATCCAAGCAATAAGTGGCAGGCGTGTATAAACTGGACGTCTTATCAGCGACCACTTGACGTGCTGATAGTGATAGATAGCTGGCCGCGATCCAGCGCGCTACCACATGATTCATCGCCGATTTAGAAATTCTATTCTTTTATTAATATTAAACTGTCATTTTTTCAAACGGACAGACAATACACTTTATGGTACACTTGGTAAGTGGACGCTATGGCCCATAGACATTTATTATCAGTTAAAAATCATAATGCAGATACTTTGTCATTACTGAGAATTAAGATGGAAACCGCGTTTCCGGTGACAGGAGTTTTCGATCCTCCGCACTCACCATAAGTAACACAGCAGCATTAAGCTGGTATTTTAAACTGGTATTCTGTGAGAGCGTGGTCCTACCTCGAGCCGACCCATTCGTACTACAACCACAATATAGCTAAAGCATGGTTCTATCACGTGAACGCTTAGCAAGCGGGTTGGCGACCGCAGTCCGCTGATTTGTTTAGCTGCAATCAGCTCCCAGAAGAAGTACATGCACCCTGCCGTAAATAGAGATTTATCTTAATGTGGGTAAGTACTAATCGTTGGGAAAAAATGTGTACTTGAGAGTTTCTTACCGCTTCTTCTTGCAAGGTGTCTCGCGGTATGGAACTGTCGATTGTTGAAGACTATAGGAAAAAAGCTACGCTATTTTTGACTTTCAAAAAGTGCTTTGTAAAGGCAAATTATGAATAAGAACATATTGACTTCGATTTCCAGTTTGTTTACGTAATAAATTAACTCAATAATTCACTCATGAAGTAGTGTCGCCTTGTAGTAATATTGCAAATTCAGACCAGTAAAGCTAGAAAAACTTGAAAGAAGAATTATGTGTGCGTGAGTTTGCGTTGAAGAGTTAGCGTGGGGCATCAACAGTAATGTTCGCATCGTCCGTCATTCTTTGCATGTGTAATGATGAAACTCAAACAGAAGATAAGCACAGCATCAGGAACATACCACCATTTATATCAACACAAAGTTTTAAAAAAAACTGCGCTCACCAAGCGACCCGCCATCTAAGCGTGGCAATTATGGCAAATGTGAAATGACCTCTCTAAGCTGAGAGGGAAGCTGTATTCAGCAGTTAAGTTTTAATAGGTTGAAATGAGTAGATAAATGGTACCCATGTGAATGACGGAAGATGTTTTTGTACTTATCAACGATTATTTGAAGCATGTATTTTGTCAGCTAGTTTGCTTGTAATTCTCGCGCAATATCAAAGCCATCGGCGAGAGACGTGAGTGCTCCGTGGACAGATCACGACAGCAGCGACTGACAGGTGCGCTGACATCTGACAGCCTGTCAATGTAGGCACGTTGCAGATAAACAGCTCGAGGAAGAAGCCAAAAAGATATAATCTTAGCAAGGCCAGATGCCTTACCTTTTTAATGCTCATAAAACTGAATTGGAAAAATAAACAGTTATAAATACAAAATTCATATATACTTAGTTAATAATGTTATAAAAAGATAGATATAGCCAGAGATGCTTAGTAGATGTTTCATATTTTAAGCATATGAGTAAAGAAAGGAAAACGCGAATGAATCTTGGCGAAGCCACTTCGGATGTGTGTTGATGACGTACGGCAGGAAGGGTGTACTCTTCCTACCGTTGTAGCGAAGCCGGAGTCGTGGGGAAGAGGAACGTTCACACTCACACTATCTTTTGCAACTTTGGCAGGGCCGCACCTATGCATTGGTGGTGGGCTGCGGGGGGAGACCGGTGTCGGTATTGCGAGGCACCGCACGCAAAGCCCGACCGAAATCCTAGACCGGATCCGAAGTTGGTGTCAGAAATGCCAGTGTTTCTGACTGCTTGTTTATCCTGGCCTGGGGCCATGGGGCCGTTGCGTATCGAACTCGGGGGGTTCATCGCGCAAGAAGGATTGAAGGCTGCGGAGCAAGGCTCGCCTTATATTCCAGAGCGCCTTGCCCGAAAACGAGGTAGAGGTGTTGTCTTACTCCTTTAGAGCAGACATTCCACGCATTCGAACCGAACAGTTTGGTTCGCCTACTTTTTTTTTCATTGATCGTCTTTACAGTTATTTATTAGCACGCGTGCAGCAAAGCAAATAATAAGAGATAAAATAATTTGCTGGCATCAGTGTCTCCATCCGATCACAAACTAGTTGTCTTGAAAGACAATCAGAATGTCGAAATTGGGCGACGGATACAGCATCCATCGTCACGGGGAGGACTGAGAAGTTTGACGTCCCAATGTTATAGTTGCCCGGCTACCTTCAGGTTTTGTATTTTAATTTTTGGTCAGATCTGAGCAGAACGAGCTTATGGTACATTATATATCATATGTCAGAGGACTATCATATGTCAGATGAGTCACAGACAAGGTTGATTGCATCTTGAAGCGAGCTTCCATTAAAACATACTACAAGATGCAGGAGTATACAAGCTAGATTGTAAATGTGATCTCTCTCACATAGGACAAACAAAAATATCTACAGAAACCCGCGTGAACGAACATATATAACATTTATACGTGGTAGAGCCACGCTGCAGCTATATTATGGTTATTACCAGCGTAAAATAGCAGCTTAATACAGCTGTGTTTCGTATAATGAGTGTAGAGATCCGAAGACCCTTTTTTACTGGAAGCAAAAACTGAAGGTAGCCGGGCTCACTACGACATTCGGACTTCAAGCATTCCCGCTCCCCCTGTAGCCATAGGTGCTGTAAAGCACCCGAAAACCCGGGAATTAAATATAAGTTATCTAAACGCGATAAAATCCGAATAAATTCAGTACCGTATCTCAAGTTAATACTGCGTTTTTTTATATAGGATAGGGTGACAAACAAGCACACAGTCCACCTGATGGTAAGTGATTTCTGTGGCCATAGACATTACATCTATCCTCGATTACGAATCAAAATGCAGATACGTTGTCACCCGTGAGGACTAAGAAGGAATACCTCATTTCCAGTAAAAAGGGTCTCCGGTTCTCTACACTCACCATACGAAACACAACAGCATTAAGCTACTATTTGATGCTGGTATTCTGCGAGAACGTCCCTCCCCGGTCGAGCCGACAATACCAACTAGCTGCAATAACAACTACGCTACTAATATAACTGCAGCATGGCTCTACCACGTATAACTGAGTAGAGAGTGAGTACTGAGTGTGGTTTGTAAATACAAGTAATGGAAAGACCATTGACATTATAAAAATAATAGAATGGAATAGAACAGTTTTTAGTCAATATAGATTATTATATAGTATTCTACATTGACTAAATGACATTTTTTAATTTACCGCTGGTTGTGAAAATACCTCAGACCTGGGAAGAACTCGCAAGAAATCCAGCATGATTATATTTTTTAAGCTTATGTAACTTTACTATATTTTTTTTTACAATTTTGTGTTTTAAAATTGAACCAGCATGGTGGCAATCACCTCATTCCCGGGGGTTATTTTCATTCATGTTTTCCTTGATATTATAGTAAGAATTTTTTCACAGTTTAAACAAAGGCGCTCTACGTGCTATGTCACTAAACGTTTTGCCGCCTGCAGGGAACATATGGTCTAATAACCGGCACGTCATATAGAGTACAAATAGAGGCGCTCGCACGTTGGCTTGAGGATTACACGGGCGCGGTGTGTGCAAGCCGCGTTATCAGCGAGCATCGCCCCCTCCTCTCCCCCCCGCACCCTTCGCCCCAGGGCCAGCGGAATGACGCAGCCACTCTAGACTGTCATCAAAATAACTCCAATACCTATTTTGTTGCTGACTTATAAAATGTATATTTTCAGCAATAAGTTGCAGCACATTAGAATGCCTTTGTACCTATAGAAATATTTAAAAGAATATTATTAATTATGAAATAAGGAAATCGTTAGAAGCTAATTGTTTGACGGTGAAAAGGAATATCATAAATAGTGATATTATGAGTGTAGTTAACCAGAGGCATTATTGTCGCAGGTAGAGAGGCATTCTATCCAAGTCCCCAAGGGTTCATACTTTTAGATTTAGATTCTTAATCGACGATAAATGTAGGTCTAAGGGCAATAATGGTAATAATAATAATGTTCTCCGGACCGAATTTCAGTCACGGTGCCGGTCTGAACGTAGACTGTCATCTGTGCAGGCCTGAGTATATGCGCAAGCACAGGTGCACGCTCTATTCCCTCACTCTCATAGTCCGATGAGATGGTAAACCGACACGACCTGAGAGAGATCAGGCGCAGGATCTGCAGCGCTTTACGTGCTTTCCGAGGCCATGACATATACGTATATAGTTAAAGTTAAAAGTTAAATCCACAGTCTATATAAATCACACTGCTGGGCACAGGCCTCCTCTGATTTCTAAGTGTTTCAGGCAAATGTAGAACATTATATTAACAAAATACATGCATTTTGCTTCGCAGTTGAGCAGCGTCTCTCAAAAGGTATACTTTTACGATTATAATTGCATGAAAATTATTTTTAAAAATCGTATTAAAATAATTCAACTTTAGATTTAACTGACGATCCGCTCTGGCTTCGACTGGGTAAGGTCTATTAATGTAACGTTGTTTGGATTTAAAGTAATCACAGACCATATATTTTATCAATTATTAAAAAATAACCAAGTTTTTCAAGATCACTCGTGGGTTTGCTCTCCATTTGTTCGTGAAGTTTAATCACATCCGGTTCTGCTCTTCTGAAGGTTAACGCAGACATACAGACAGCCAAGGTAGCTCAGATGGTTAACGCCCGCTGTTCAATATAACAGAACGCGAGTAACCCGGGTTCAATCCCCGCCGGCACCAATGAAATTGTTAATTGAAATTTTAAGTGCTGATTTACCACGTGCTCGGCGGTGAAGGAAAGCATCGTGAGGAAACCTGTATGTCTAAGGAATAAGAAAATATATATTTCGAAGACATATGAAGTTCCCCAACACCTATTGGGGCAGCACAGCGGACCCTTCCTTGCCCTAAAACCCTCTCAGAAATGTGGGGAGGCTTGTACTCAGTAGTGAGACGTATATATGCTGTAACTTTACTTTACTTTACTATAGTGAGACCAAAATTCAGCAACAGTGTCAAAATTCGGAGCACAAAATTCAACAAAATTAAGCTAAGTAAAATTTTGAAAGGCATTAAAACATCTAATGAAAGAAAATGAATGTATGAATTGTTTTTGTTTTGATATTAATAAAGAAATTACAAACTCCTTTACACAAAACGTCTAGAATAACTTTTCGAACTCATTCCTTATTCTCTAAAGACTCTTAAAAGCTTGTCAAGCAATTGAGAGACTTTGTTGAACCTAATTATTCTAAAACTAGGTTTTCTCACGAGACTTCCTTGGAAACACCAAATCAATTCATCTTTCATTTAGTAAAACTTAATATAAATTTATAGTATGCGAAGTCTACATAAAATCTTATATTCTTCTCATATTTTTCTTCTTTCTCAAGTTACTTATTCTGCTTGAAGTAGACGTCTTTCGCTCTATCAGGATTTGATTTTTTTTGACTACAAAAATTTGATTTATGTTAAAGTATGGACAACAGAATTGCAAAGGAGTTGATACGAGAAGAGTTTATTTAAACGCGATGGTGGGGTGCGACCTTCTCATTAGTGTGATGCGTTGTTCAGCAATTTTATTCATGCGGGGATCACGGAGAAGTTGACTGATAAAAGCACACTATCGCGACGACAGTAGCATAGTAATTTTATCTAAAAATTACCGTGACAGTGGTTTCCACGGGTCGACCTTTGAACCTCTTTAAACTTTAACGGAAGACCTATACATAAATACGATATTACATATTAATATACATATTACGATATGTGCTGGAAAGGAATTGGAAACATAAAAATATTGCATAATGTAAAAGGAAACCTCTCTCACTAAAGAGTATCATTCTGCTGTGAATGAAATAACTTATTGAATCAGCGTAACTACCGGTTACGGCGGTTAAGAGCCCATACTACCTCAGCTCAAATTCTAATTTCGACCCCACTTCCCCTTTTAATGTACCACTCAAGTTAAATTTTCTAGTATGCGGAACCCTCATTATACGGAAAGTCTATACAACGGACAGCTTATAATGAAAAATGTCTTTCAGTAATATCGCCAAACATAGGTTCATCACGCAACAGATACCGCAGCAGACTGCATGCTATTGTATCTTCTAACAAATTTCATCTTTATGGTTAAACTGCCGCCATCTAGTCATTAATTGCTGAAACACACAATACTTTTTTATTTATAGCCGCTCTGGAATCTTGCATTTTTAGCTTCTTTATGTAAATTTTTTTTGGAGTTTATGGCCTGGTATCTAGACCTTTAAGCCAAGTCTTAAGTATTTTTATTCGGTTCATTATAATTTCCCCACAGTATTTTAGATAAATTTATATAGAGGCACGTAATAGGATATATTTTTTAACATATCACTCAGGCGGCGGGAGGGATCTTGCACTGTC
>DWHP01004519.1:0-12518 GCA_018247895.1 Parnassius honrathi
CATTTGTCCTGGGTGGGAATCGAACCCACAACCTCTGGCATAGCAGTCAGGGTCACTAACCACTAGACCAACAGGCCGGCCTGTCAATGATACTATGATACTATGTACGGGGGATTCCTGTGTTCAGCAGTGGACTTTTGATATGCTGTAATGGTAATGGTTACTAAATGGTTTACAACTATCACACAGTTGCCAGGTGCGGGTCAGACTACCTTACATCAGATATATACAAGATGATCATCCTTTTTTCAGGTATCCCACCGTAAAGGACTCCCACACGTGATATACTGCCGTGTGTGGCGCTGGCCTGATCTGCAGAGCCATCATGAGTTGAAACCACTAGAAATTTGTCAGTACCCATTCAGCGCTAAACAGAAAGAGGTTTGCATAAACCCCTACCATTATAAGAGGGTTGAGAGCCCCGTCCTTCCACCAGTATTGGTTCCGAGGCATTCTGAATTTGCACCGGGACACTCCTTGCTGCCTTTCCAGAGGACTACGGAGCCGGCGATGCCCCACAATGTGTCTTATTCAGGGTCTGGTTTTCCTCCATCAGCCTCTTCAGAGCTACCTGATACCCCACCGCCAGCGTACTCCCCGCCATCAGACGATACGGAACCTCCTGGGGAAGTTGCACCAGTTTCGTACCAAGAGCCACTTTATTGGGCGTCAGTAGCTTATTATGAACTTAACTGTAGAGTAGGCGAAGTGTTCCATTGTAATTCTCATTCGGTAGTTGTGGATGGTTTCACTGATCCCTCAAACAACAGTGACAGATTTTGCCTTGGACAATTGAGCAACGTGAATAGAAACTCCACAATAGAGAATACTAGACGTCATATAGGTAAGGGAGTGCATTTGTACTATGTGGGGGGTGAGGTGTACGCCGAATGTTTGTCTGACGCGGCCATTTTTGTTCAAAGTCGCAACTGTAACCATCACCATGGCTTCCACCCGTCTACTGTTTGCAAAATACCCCCAGGGTGTTCACTGAAGATATTCAACAACAGAGAGTTCGCTCAGTTACTTTCGCAGAGTGTCAATCACGGTTTTGAAGCAGTTTATGAGTTGACTAAAATGTGTACAATTCGTATGTCGTTCGTTAAGGGATGGGGGGCGGAGTACCATCGACAGGATGTGACATCGACACCTTGTTGGATTGAAATACACCTCCATGGTCCACTCCAGTGGCTGGATAAAGTTCTTACTCAAATGGGTTCTCCGCATAATGCTATCTCATCAGTGTCTTAGCACAATTTATATTTACCAAGCCCCACCGTATTTCATATTGTATTTTGATAATAACTCAATAATCTCATTGAAAAATCCTGTGCACTTTAGTATTGGAATCATGACGGATTGTCTTATTCTTATTTATTAAAAAACATTACCTCCACACTAGGATTTTCTCCTGTGTGGTGGGGGCAGTTTACAAACACAAATTTCACAAGGACAAACATCCAGACCCGGAACAATTACTTGTAGGTCATATAAATACTTGTTCCGTGGTGTATTCGAACCCGCGACCCCCAAGCACAGCCACTGATTACTAAGCCGCTACGCCACGGAGCCGTCAAAAACTTGTTTGGTTCGGATGCAAGCCATTTGGCTGTTTACTAAAATTACTCAAAAATTTAATTGATCATGTAATCTATTAATTCTATTACCTCTGGTATGATTAGAATACTTAAACATTTTATAATGCATTTATAATTTTAAATTTAAGGTACCTAAAATTTTCGTTTAATATATTAATGTTTATGTTGTTTTCCGTCATGGTTTCAAATATTCTATTCAGAGGCAAATGGAAATTATTTTTAACAGTTTACAAATATTACATTTTTAGGAACAACTTAAAAGCAATTTAATTTTACACACATATATCTTGAGCCCCAATATTTGTTCTTCAATCAACGACTTAGCTCAAATTATGTGTCCAAGTAAATTTTAAACGTAAGACGTATTTAGTGTAATTATAATTAATATAAAGACATATATGTTAGGAATTGATTATACTCGTGTATGTTTATGACAAGGTAAACGATATTATTTGGTGTACATAATGCTTTACGACGAAAAGCCCGGGGCTAGATTGAAAGTTATTTTCGTGGCGTCATATGCAGGATTTACAAATAAAATGTACAATGAAAGTGTACGATTGAAAATGTACTTTTAGTACGCATTAGTATCAGTCCAATAGTTTGTCTTTCGTTGTGTGTTTGAAATGATATAAAACCTTATAATATTATGGTATTACTATGTCACTATGAAAGACGTACAAAAAGTTCATATACGTTTATATATTAAAAGATTAATACGCCGTAATTATTAAATAGTAGTTATTTAACGAAGAATTATGGTATTCGTGGCTCCATTTAATAAAACAAAATATTTTAATCATGTAAATCGATTTAATTTTTTTAAATTCTTAACAGGGAAACGTTATATCATGCATTTGGAGTATAATTTTTGTAATGCAAATTCTAATAATATTATAAATTCAACATTGCGAAAGGAAACAAAATTATATTAAAATCCGTTTTTATATACAAACTCAATAAAAAACTTGGCTACACTATGAAGTCCGCAACATTTGGGTGTTATCAGGCTTCGCACGGTTTATAACAGGATTCTAAAACAGCGCCACGTACAGGGTCCAACTATGCCTATAAACTTCACGAAAGTGCAAGCAATATGTTGACAAAGTTTTAACGCAATCTGATGAACGGAATGACAGTGCAAAAAATACGAACAAACAAATATTAATTTTTATATGTTAGATATAAAAAATAAATTAATAGTTTTAAGAACACACACATATGCACCTAAATATTTACAACTAATATGGTTTTAGATGCATATGTGGCGGTGAGTGTGTGTTCTTACGTTCTTATATTATGGTTGTAGTACGAATGGGTCGGTTCGACCGGGGAAGGACCTAGCTCTCATAGAACACCGGCGTAAAATAACATCTCAATGCTGCTGTGTTTATAGTGAGAGTGGAGGACCGGAGTCCCTTTTTATTGGAAACGAGGCATTCCATCTTCATCAGGTGTGGCAACACATCTGCATTTTGGTTCACAACATCCGCTTAACATCAGGTGGACTGCGTGCTTGCTTGTCACCCTTATTCTATAAAAAACATGTTGAGCATGGTTTTTGTGACCCTCGTAAATTGTATAGTGTTTCTGTCTATCTTCCTTTGCTAGCCTGAGGTAATAGTGTATTTATTATTGATATTTTTAAACAATGTTAAAGAAAAAACATCATTTAATTAAAGAATGAATAGGATATAAAAGACTTACAAGGGAGGTACAAAACTATTAAAGAATATTAAATTAGTCAAAATTTTCTTTATGTATACTTGTGACTTATAGAGATTTTGCCCGTAGGTATTTATCGAGATTTCAATTTTCTTTAACCTCATAAATTTTGAACGCCTAGCCGTTAGCCTTTTCAGTAATTTTTATCTTATTTTAAGGCGAGGTGAAATGTTTTAAGGCGAGGTGATACCAGTAAACGACTTGCGAAAAACAAGTTTTGGGCAAGTGTATCTTAATAAGCAGTAAACATTTTGTATCTCCAACTTTCCTATACATGCAATTTTTTTTTATTTCTCAAAATCCGGTCCATTTCTAAAATTTCAGTTATTGTATATATTGGGTAAATTGACGACAAAAAGTTATGTTGTGTATGGGGCCACATTAATTTTCTTGATCTACTTTTAGTGGAGTATGTGTTCTTTATTATGTAATTATTGTTAACTGTAAGTAAATATGAATTTCTAATAATAATGCAAATGTGGTGTGACATGAAATATGTTGTAGTTGTTCTCGATTTTAAATTGAGCTACAGTTTTGTGCTACTTTCGTAGTGTTATTTAGTTCATTGGTACAGTCAGGCACAAAAATATGTCATAAGAGGAAACTAATAGGAATGTTGTGTAAGTATTCTAGGTAGCGTCCAGGATATTTTTTACGTATATTCACTTGAATATACGTAGTTTTGTGTTATTCCTTGGGGGACACAAACATAGGCCGTGTTTGGTATGGATTTCTGAATAAAGAAGGGTTGTAATGATGATACTTTTTTATTTAATTATGGCATCTATTCAATTTTTGTAATTATTACCGAGAATAAAAATTTAAAATAAAGGTTTGTTGTAAATTTATATGTATTATAAAGTATTAAATATTTTTGTTAATGACTGTACTACAGTACAAATTGTGCCATCTGAAAGTTTTCCTATAAATTTTATCGTTTTAATTTTGTTTTTGGAATTTTAAATAATTTTATTTCCGATTGAATTTGTGATTAAGTAACAATAGATTTGTATTTTAATGAATGATTAGTCAACAGGACAATGAAAACGTTGCTATTTAACTGCAAAACTTACCCCTCAATATAATCTCAAACTCACATAACGTGTCTTATAAAACAACCAAATTGGGACGACACGCAGCCGAAAATAAAGATATAATTGATCTCAAGGTATAAATTAAGATTTTTTTAGTTCCTCCGGAAGCGAAACTGCGTGAGTCCCGTTGCCTTAAGCTAGTGCAATTGTTGAAAATATATAAAAAAATGTATGTTTCTATCAAATGTATACAATATGCATGTTTGTATTCGCGACAAATTTTTTTGAATTATTTTTTCTAAAGTGCAGTTGCAACATACTATTTTTATGTAGTTAGTATAAACATTTAAAAAAAAAACAGAATTTACACGTGCGGTGCGTAGAATATTAAAAGAAATTTGTTTATTGACGATTTTCGTGAAACATTTTCACGGTAATTAGTTTTTGTTCTATCTATACGTAATAGAATATATTTCACAGTTCTTTATATATTTATATGAGCCTTTGAAGAAATTAATGTGTATTTTATATGATCACGTTATAGATGTGCTTACATTATGTTTGTACACAGTGCCGTCCATTCATTGTATTTTGTTTGGGTCTTGATAATTATTGTAAAAGAAAAGGTAATTGTTTAAGACACCTTTACATGTTATTAAGCCGAACTAACATTTTGCACAAAGGTATTCTTCTACCCTCTTTCGAGCTCATTTTTTAGTACGTCGGCTCTTAAGACAGCAAAGAAATTGATGAGTAGATAGATATAGCACATTTCGGCCTTAGTGCATCTGGTCCTTCGAGCCGGACTATAGAATGTGACCAATGTCTTCATATATGTGTGTTTAGGTTACGTTATATAAGTTTTCTTTTCGGTAATTATTGAGACCCTGCGTACTACTTTTTTTTATTAATAACGGCTTAATGTTGTTCGCTTTTTATGCAATTTTATTAAGCTTTATTATAACAGTGCCTTTAAACAGGTGCCAATGAAGGACGTATGACATTTTTATAAAATTCCAGTAAGATGTTTATAGTTCTCTTAATATTTTTATGTGAGTTTATATTACTCAATACAACCTTGATGGCGGATGTGAAATTTAGATCTATAGTCAGGTTGACGGTAATCTCTGTTTCTTAGTACACATTGTATAGATTATAAGTCCGTTACTTATTGGCTGCACGTTTATAATAATTAATAATTTGTCTATTGTTTGATAGTTGTGGAACTCGTGAACGATATAAAAAATAATATAGTAAGTCAATGTTCACTTGAATTATGCAAAAGCCGGTTAGTATTATCATCTATTACTATGACAAATATCTGAATGTTTCTTATTAATGTACCTACAACCTATATCTGTATATGTCCCTACTGCATCGTCGGTTTAGTGGTAGCGAGCGTGACTGCTAATCTCCAATGTGGTCAGGTCACTGGTTCCAATCCCTGGTCGGGTCAGAATCAATTTCTGGGGTTTCTGTCAAGAGATTCTCAGCACCGTGCTTCGGAAAGCACAAAGCTATTAGTTCTCCGTCTTAACTCTCTCCGGTCATGTCGGGTTGTTGTCGCATTGAACTATTAGTGAGGGAATAGGGAGTGCACCTGCAGTGAAGATGGCTGGTCACGGCTGAGGCTGGCTGCTATGACCGAAACTCGGTCGAAAAACATAAACGCCCATATGGACCTTTAATATATTTTATTAAAAGCAGAGTAACAATTAGAAACAAATACATATAAAAAAAAAACTAGTTGTACCCCGCGACTTCGTCATCGTAATTGTTTTGCGCGAAACTAATTATTTTTCTAAAATAAAAGTAAACTTAGTCACTCCTTATAACATCAGTGAAAGTCCCGTCAAAACCGGGCCGGTCATTTCGCAGCTTAGCCGGGACAAACACAGACGGGCCGAGGACAAATTGTGTTTTATTTTTTAAAAGTACCAAATAAATATAGATCTCAAGGAACCAAGGATTTTGTACCATTTAAAGATGTTTTCATTTATCCAATTTTCCAATAAGACGGGTTTAAAATTTAGTTGTCTCATTTCCGCTTAGAGGTCGAAATGTACCGTTGTTCCATTTATAAAGGTGAAAATGCGTATTTTTGGTGTTAGGAATTAAGTGTTGGTATGTGTTTATTATTAAAAAAAACAAACCAATACAGTAAAGTTTATGACTTTAAGTAATCGGTTGTGTTTGTTTTTATTTGATTGCTAGTTGTTTGATCCCGTTTCTCGGTAGAATAAATTTGATCAAAAATACTAGAATTATCAATATTTGACATCTCAAAATACTTGTGTAAAATTTCTACAGCTTCCATTGCCTCACACTTTGAAATTCATACGGATGTCTCTTCACAGTCTTCTTTTACTTCTTCTTCTTCTGTGACCAAAGAAGAATACGTCGAAACGATATCATAATCATTGAACTCTTCTGAATTGAGTACTGACAAACAAAGCACGTGCGAAAGAAATTTAAATGTTTGTAAACAATCGTGTCGAAACCTGTCCTAAACTTTCAAATTGTCTCAGTTATAAAGGGAATTGAGCTCCAGAGCCCCAACTGTAGTGGTAAACGTCGAAAAATACTAGAAATCAAATCTCATTTAACCAGGTTCGAAAAGTCCCATTAACAGAGGTAAATCGGTGAAAAAGTGCCGGGACCTCGTTGTAGTTCTCAATAATAGAGGTTTCTCACTTGTCCAGGTCCCACTTAACCAGGTTTCACTGTACTTTCATATGCATTTAGTAAGAAGCTGTTATTTGGACATTTCAAATTCAATTTTATTTATATGTATAGAATAGACATAACAATAACTATGCACAGTCGAGTGACTGTACTTGAGCAGAAGCGAACGAACGTGTGCTGCAAAGTTTGCTGTTGCGCAGCGCAGTACGCTTAATTTCACAACCGCCATTTAAGCTTGGATCGCACTATTAGCTTCTAAGAATATAGATTCAAACAGCAATTTTAAGCCTTATAGAGAGTATTGACATGACTTCACGTTACGCGCTACGAATGAAAGATGTCATAACATTAGTTGTTACCTGTTGTAACTACATCTATTATAAAACGATACGTTTGCAAGATGTGAAATATTTATTTTAATATCATAGCAAAAAGGAAATGATTGTAACTTTCCAGCTTAATTCCAGTACACTTGTATACCAGTATGTGTCGACACTGAAATGCCTGGCTTGTTGGGGAAACTGCACACACATTGTTAGTTATATAAAACGTTGGTTGCAAACGTCGGCCGTTGAACTGTTTGTTATTGATTTTTAATAAAAAATATTTACTTAATTACAAAAGTACTTGTGCCTAACGTGTGCCTATATTTACACAGTGTGGTTAACATGTATACCCTAATTAACCGATTGAAAGTATATAAAATATTTTATTGTAGCTTTTGAAATTCATGAGCATTGTAAATGAATAACGGCCTTTGTCATAAAATTGACGTCAATTTAAGAAATGCTTAAAATTGCTCTCTCTCGACGACAATGGAAAGAGACAGGTATAGAGATGATAAGTAAGTTAAGACAGTAAAATATTTATTCTTAAATCGTGTCCAAATTGATAACGGTCAACATTTTGCGTCAATACAACTACTTGCTTCTATGTTGAAATCAGACTGCATATTACATATATTTTATGTATGTTATTAAAGGATCAGACGTCTGTCAAAAATGTAAACGCTCTTGTTGGCATTTAAACGTAGTGTTTATATACTCTTTGACTGGCATTAATATTAACGTTTATGAATTTAAAGGTTTATTTTACAACCCTCAGAAAGTTATTCATAGAATAAAGCACGACATAAATGAAAGATTACAGTTGTCTGAATAAAATAGTTAATTGAACTATTAATCGTTTTTATATTCAGTCGAGTTATAATTTGTTTGATGGATAACTTACCCGACGGTTAAAAAAATCGGCAATATGTCTAATAGATTTTAATCTATAAAGATTGATATATATTAACTAAATATTGAATTTCCAGTGACAGAAAATAAAATTTTTATAATGTGGACGCAACTTAGTCATTTTTTAGTCAGGCTTTTTGATTTACCAGTGTTATATTTATCCAGAAAAATAAAGTGTATACGATTTTGTTGCTGTGTTTGTTTTTGTTAATATATACATATAATAACGATTAAAATGCATAAAGATTGTAAATTATTTGATTTATGTCGTCTGTGTTAGAGTTGTTACATGGCGTTGCTTCGAATTATTCCGTTGCTTCGTATGCGTTAGGTGTGTGTATACAATATCATGTCCGAATATTACGAACCATTGTTACGTTGTGAGAGTTGCCAGGCTGTGTCCTGCCTGTAAACTGTATAATAATTACGGTTGGTTTAAAGTTGTACAAATTTGACTCAGTTTCCTTTTACTGTATAATGTGGATGTGCTATTTATCGATATTGTACGGCGATTTCGGTAGTGAAGTCACCGTTGTATTTTTGATCCTTTATCGATACATAGTGGTACGTCTCTAATAGGTTAGGATAAGTGTAATAGGATGCCATTGTATGTGTAATTTTTATTATTGATATTTTTCTCCGTTTAGTATATAATTAATAAAATTTCTTTTATTTAGAATTTGTTGTGAATTTCTTATCTACGTCTATTTCATATAACTAAATCATCTCGACATCGGTCAGTCAGCCGAACTGTAAGCTCCGAGTCGCTCAGCGAGCTATGGAGAGTTAGAGAGTGACATGCTCGGGGTTTCTCTACGTTACAAACTTACCTTAGTAGTACCAGAGTTACCGACAACCCAACGGATAAGTAAGCTGAAGTGGCAATGGGCCGGCCATGGAGCTAAGGCAACCGATGGGGTAGAAAGGTTTTCGTGCGTTAGCCTCGTACTACCGATAAAGTGTAGGGTGCCTATCTGGCAAGAGATGGTGATGGTGATGGTGAGAAAGTCGATGGATGCAGGTGGCTCAAGAGCGTGGTTTGTGGCATTCCTTGGGGGAGACCTATGTTTAGCAGTGGACTTGTGGATCGCTGTAATGGTGATGATGAAATTATACGACAGAAAACTTCTTAAAAATTTGCAAAGAAGTGTCTTAAGAAATTTTTGTCATATCATATCATAAACACTCACGCCTATCACCCAAAGAGGTAGGCGCAGATTATGGACTTCCATTTGGCACGATTCTGACGCATCTATCGCCTCCTTGACATCTATAATTATACCTATGATACATGCTCGTCGATTCAGGCTACTCCTCTTTTATTATGTGCGAGCAGCTATGCAGGTCTAGGGAAAGAGACCAGTATCACTGCGACCTCAAAGATCTATTGTGATCACTGCTATGGCTATAGTTCACTGCTAAGCCCTATGTCTTCAATGAATAGAAGGAGCTGCTTAGCTGTGAGCAATTTTACTTCTTCTGGGTGGAGTACATAATTTCTCAGACGAGTCACAGAGTAAGGGTTTAGTTATGTGGATGAGTGTTACGTTTGCGCATTGAGGGTCTACAATCATCAAGGATGTGCAGAGGCGTTTCTTCTGTTAGGAAACGGAACTGGCACATCCTTGAGTTGCTTAGTCCCAGGATAAACATGTGCGTTTTAAGACAACAGTGTCCGGTTAGGGCTCTTGTCAGAATGCGCAATTTATTTTTACTAAACCCTTGAAGCGAATTTACGATCAAAAGCCCGGAATAAGGTTTTAGAACGTTTTAAGCCTGGTGTGTCAAACCAGATCTTAAGTGATTTATTGTGGTAAAGAATTTCAAGGGTCAATCGGGCTAGGCTTTTTGAGATTCCACAAAATGGCTCGGGTACAAATTGTGTACTCTTAGAGCCTTTCCGTGCGAGCTTGTCGGCAAGTTCTTTGCCTAAAATACTCGCGTGACCCGGATCCCATCCTAAGACGACCCCGTTGTTACATCCCAGTGCGTTTAGACGATTCACGCAGTCTCCAACTAGCTACGAGTTCACTAAGTTTGACCTCAGCGCTGCTTGACTATCAGAGTTTATATAAATTATATGATTGACGTAGTGTTTTTGCAGATTCATTTTCGCACACTGAAGTATAGCGAAAATTTCTGCCTGGAAGATAGAGGTGAATCTATCTAAATTCATACTAAGTTTGAATTTGGGGCATTTCCCATAAATTCCAAAACCCACGTCTAGGCCCATGTTTGACCCATCGGTATACCATATGAGGCTACCGACCTCACTGATAATCTGGCCATTCAGCCAGTCTTTTCTGGGATCTGTGATCATGCATAAGACCGGTGTTTCCTTAATTGAGTCGAGCATGGATCTCAATCTGCAGGAGAACAAGCTCAGATCGCCCTGGACGATAATCCTATGCAAACCAGCCCTAAGATCAAGGGGTGTTAGGCATAGAAGTGCATTAAGAGACGCTTCAGGCGATGATTGCATCGCTCCAGTTGCCATTAAGCAGGCAATCCTTTGTAGACTATTTAGTCTATCCGCAATCGTCTTTTTGTTGGCCTCCACTGTCTGGTTCAAAAAGCACCAGACCTTGTAGGCGTAGGTAAGAATCGGCCACACTGCTGCTATACAGTCATAGAATCATATTTGGACGCAAGCCCCAGTTGTTCCCGACCAAACGTATGCCATAAGGCTAAAGCAATTTTTGCCTTATGGCCTACGTTGCTAAGGTGAGAGTTCCACGTTAGTTTTTGGTCGATTGTTACGCCCAAGTACTTAACTTCAGTGGAAGATGGTACTTCCTTACCATTGAGTTTTTGTGTGACTAATTTGTCCAACCGTCTTCCGTGGTAAAGGGTACTATGACCGTTTTATCAGCATTAACTGATGTTATCCCTACATCAGTTATTTATGGTGTTTAGGGCTCTTTGTTTGATTAACGATAATATAGTACTTTGTCAAAACCCCTTCGCGATAGTCACAAGGTCTGCTGCTGATGCATAACCCAGTGTGTCAACGCGAAGGTCTGCCATCTTGTACAATAGCTGGTCAACTGCAAGGGTCCAAATAAGGGGTGACAAAACACCTCCTAAGAGGCTGTCCACAAGCCTCTTGTAGTTCCAACCTCAATCGAAGTTTGAAACATTGGAAACAGAGTTATTTTTGCCTTTTTGTTTGAGAGCATCGATTCACCCACCTGATAGCTGTTGGGTCAACATTTTTAGATGTCAGGCCCCCAATCAGCAGTGATGTTGGGCTACTGTCGAAGGCACCATCAATGTCCAGTAAGGCACAAAGAGCTATTTCTTTATACTCCAGTGCTTTTTCAACCCTGTCAATACCACTGATCAGGGCTGTTTCCGTAGATTTGCCTCGGCGGTAAGCCTGTTCTTTGTAATGTATGGGTCCCGTAGCTAGAGCTACATCCTTTATATATATATATATAACTTTTTCAGTGTCTTAGGAAGAAAGGAAGATAGGTTTATAGGTCTAAATGACTGGTAAAGCGTAGTCCTTTGTACCTGCCTTAGGTATAAATAGAACTTTGACAATTGCCCATCGTTCTGGTATAATCCCCATGCAAAAATCGCTCTGAAGATTTTAACCAGATAAAGTAGAAGGATATCGATACTCCTCTGTAGTTGGATGGGAATTATGCCATCCTCCCCGGTTATCCTATATGGTTTAAAGGAGTCAACAGTCCACTGCACCTGGTTTGGCCTTATTATCTTTGCACCCCTACCAATCCCCATTACAAGGCCTTCGTAGGGCTCTGAAAGAGTTCAAGTCAAAAGTCTTATGTGACCCTGTTATGTGAGTTGACGCTAGTAACTCCAATGTTTCTGTTTGACTAGTGGTGAAGCTACCATCAGGCTTTTTAAGAAGCCCGATCTGATTAGGTTTAGCTTTCGATAGCATTTTGTGTAGTCTTGCACGGCGAGGCAAAGACTCAACTTCCTCGCATAGCTTCTTCCACGGTGCTCTCTTGGCTTTTTGGTTTCATCATCATCATCATTACAGCCCTTCACTAGTCCATTGCTGAACATAGGCCTCCCCCAAGGTATGCCACAAAGCACTTGACTTACCAGGTCGTCACTCCATCTAATGGGGGGTCGCCCTATACTTCGCCTAGTACGAGGCTGCCACTCGAGAACCTATTCTCCCCGACGGTTGTCGGTTCTTCGAGCTACATGGCCGGCCCATTGCCACTTCAGCTTACTAATCCGTTGGGCTATGTCGGTCA
>DWHP01004520.1:0-12517 GCA_018247895.1 Parnassius honrathi
GTTTAGAGTTCAATCGAATAAGCGAATTCACTTCGTACTATATCAAAATGCTACGTAAGCTACACCTCAATGTCAAACCCAGCACAAACGTTTCTTTACTCACTACAAATAACACGATCGAATATTCTAGACTATAATGCTATAGCGATTCCGTGCGATATCAAACCGCCGCCTAGACAACTAGTCGATACAATTAATAGCAAATGAAGTTCAATTAATCACGCGATCGCAAACAAACGCCTAATCTCGTATCTTAATAGATTAACACTATATCGGCCAATCGATCTAACAAATTTTAACTTCGCGACGCGACGTAATAGGCTGCCGGGTCAGCCGACTACCAACAACAGGCTCACAGGCGCGCCGTAGAGAAACTTGCAGCAAACTGACTAGCCTCGCGTGCAGCAAACCGGTGCAAGCAAATCCCTCCCCGCGCCCCCGCTCTTAATCCGGTTTTCAATCGGGCGCAAACAACAGCAGATAACTGGTTTACCTCGATAGAACTACTACAAACACTGAAATATCGTGTATTTACTTACTTGGGCACTATGAAGAAAAACAAGAAGGAGATCCCACCAGAATTTCAGCCTCACAAAGATAGAGTGGTTGGTCCTTCGTTATACGGATTCATCAAAGACAATACTATTCTGTCTTACGTGCCTAAGCCTAAAAAAGCTGTTTCACTAGTGTCGTACCACATCAAAGAGACTGATTCTGCAACTAATAAGCCTATTATGATAATTGACTATAACAAGACAAAAGGAGGGGTGGGTGAGGTGGACAAGAAATGCTCGAATTACTCATGCTCTCGAAGAACTCGACGTTGGCCTATGACTTTGTTTTTCAGGTTGATAGATGTATTGTACAACATGTGCACAAACAAGGGTGACATTAGTTGTGGCCGATTTTTACTCCTGCTGGCACGTGAATTAGTCCTCCCGGAAATGAAATTACGCATCTACATAGATAGGATTCCACGAGAATTGCGGCTAAGTATCGAGCGAGTTATTGGACCCACCGATATGCCCGAGCCTCCACCACTTATCAGAAAAACTTATCAGGATCCAGATTCAGGTGTTAGAAAGACATGTACAATCTGTCCCAGTCCGTTGAAAAGACGAACGAAGTACTGTTGCTGCATATGCAAGAAACCAATGTGCCTTACTTGCTGCCTACAAATATGCATTGACTGCAAACGTACGTAGTGAATGTACCAAATATTCGAGGGCTGTCATTATTTTTATTTTTTAACTAAGAAGTAAGATTTATGTTTCATTTTGATAATAGTTTATAGAAGATAACATATTTTAAGTTCATTTGTTGTTAATTACTTAATTTTAGAGAAAAACGAGACTGAAGTAAGTCCTTAAAATTTAGTGCCAAATAATTGTGATCTCTCGAATAAATGTTGATTTTACCTGAAAAATTGCGTGTTTTTTTTTATTCTGTGGTTTGTTACCTCAAACACCAATTTTTTTAATATGTAAAATAGAACAATGTAGCATGCAAATATACATTTTATTTCAGTACTTAAAGTTTGACGTCTCTCAGTCGTCACGTCGACGTAAGTGCTACGTTTAGACCAGTTCGGCAGCTAAAGGAGAACTATGGAGTATGGAGTGTAGAGGTCACAGAACACTATTACTCCTACCGGAGGTAGAAGTAAGGAGTACAGGCTCCGTATAAAAAAGTGTCCGTAGGAAAGCGTTATAATATATTGCGTAGTGTAATTTACGTTTGTCGATTTGTAAAGCTTCTACCGCGACGTCCGTATATCGTTGCGTCCGATTAGGAGATAGAGTTATAGTTATACCGAGTTATTAATATTTCATGAGCTTCAACGTATGGCACTTTGCCGCTAAAATTACAAGATTACAATCGTGCAAGATTCGTAAGCGCTTGTCCAACTCACATTTGAGTTTCGATCAACGACACCCTATAGTTTTGCCGCGTAGAGATCATGTCTGAATTTGTTAGTTGACAATTACCGCGAATTACAGCGACAGTAGCCTAATGGCGGGGCGCGGACCGCGAACTCAAAAATATCGTGGGTTCGAATCCGTCATTCGACTACTGACGTGAACCACTCGTAACACAAGTAATTTGAGCTTACTACGAGTGGTTAAGGGGAATATTAGTAATGTTTATAGCATTGTTAATATTCTTTTTATACAAAAAATATTAAAAAAAAATTACCATAGCTTGAATTGTCACGCTGGCCCTGAATTGTTAATGTCTATTTTGTTTCGGAATTAGTGGATTCTTTCTGTACGTAACTTAATTCGCAATCGGGTGTACAGATGTATATGGGTTTAAGTGTTGTCATATTTTGAGTATAGAAAAATATCCGTAGATTCTAATAGAAAGAGACAAAATAGCAATACCCGCTTTGATGGAGCGAAATAAAGTGTAAATCTGGCGCCAGGTAGAAAATTGACTGTAGGTTGCATACTACGGCAAATTGAAGAATTGTGGTCCCTTTTGTCATGGTGATATACCACTCAGCGGTAACCGTTCTGCGTTCATGTAAAGGAATTATAGCAACATGCCCCTTTTTCGAGACAAACGTAGCGACCTTTTTCTTTAACACGCTGCAGGAGCGAACCACTTTCGTTGGTTTGACCTCGTCTTCGAAGACCCAAACTGTTGACTGATGTTTTCTTTCAGGTTCGTATGAATAAATCCATGATTCGTCACCTGAGACGACATTATAAACGACATTTGACTTCCCTCCATTGAAGAGTAGTCCGGCACCAATCTACACGAGCCGCCTTTTTGCTCTTCGGACAAATTGTGGGGAATCCAGCGGGAAACTAGCTTTCTTACACAGCTCATTATGTAATATCGACTGAATTTCAGTCATTCTGATACTGATAACAGCCCGAATCTGCTCGTATGTCACATGACGAACATCTAATATAATAGTTCGCACAGCTGCGATGCTTTCAGGTGTGACCGCTGTTCTTAGTCGACCTGCAGAAGAAACAGTGCTGAGCAACACACGACCGCGTCGGAACTCGGCGTACCAGCAGTATATTGTCGTTTGACTCTGTGCATCAACAAGATAAATCAAAACAAGTTCGCTGAGACATTTATCTTGAGATAAGCCGCGACGAAAATTGTGATAAATTACGGCACGGAAATGTTCACGCGTGAGCTCCATTTCTGTTATCGACGTGTCAACTTCAAACCAACATAGTTTTTGTTTTTAAATATTTTTTTAATTGTTTGAATGTCATTAAGATTCTAAGAGACCGGTATTCAAATTCTAAAAAAGGTTTTATTGTAACACAATCCGAAATATTTTATTCCCGATCATTTCAGTGTGCCCCAACGTATGCGTCCTGATGTCCGTCTATATCTTTTTCCAGTTAGGTAGTTTAAATTAGGTCTTAGTAGTAGCTTTAGTTAGTTTTGAAGAAGACCCTTCAAGCCGGGGGGGGGAATGGTGGTCCCAAAACGCACATTTTGTAGATTATATTAGGTGGCACCCTTCCCCATCACTTCTATCTCCCTTCCGGCACAGTCACGACTCCAATAGAAGGCCAGATATGTTATCGTTATTTTGGGTGACCAATAAGACGCGCTGGTCGAAAGTGAAAGGTCGAAAACACGTCACCGGTCGGCCAGTTGTTATCGACGTGCCGCTGCCGCGCTAAATATAGTTGAAGACCATCGCTAGATATGATTGCACCTCTGTTGAAGTCGCGCCAGAGAAGAATCTAGCGGTAACCTTTTCTTATAGTGCTAGTTATCGTCGCGCACCACCGCAGCTGAAACGTAGCGCCATCAATCTCAGGCCGCCAGAAGATCAACGCCCAAGTAAGTTCCTTTCCTTCTTTCCTAACGTGAGCTGTTCTCATTTGTGTCACTCCTGTATGTAATCATGAGATTTCTGTGCCTACTACACACAGAGATCTAAGTTGACGTTCTACTTCAGCGTCATCTTTTAGATCCGAAGTAACAATATGACCAAGATACTTTAAGTTGCCTATTATCTTAACAGGTTTCCCATTAAAACGGATCTCGGACACACTCTGAAGTACCTTTCCTGATCTAAAAATTATTTCTGTCTTTCTGGGGTTATAAATCAAGTGATGTTCCTCCATATATCTTTCACGGATTTCAATTAATTTTTCAAAGTATTAATCGAGTTACTGAACAGCACCATATCGTCAGCATAGCTCAGGCTGTTTACATACCTATTGTCCAGTCTGAGCGCTATCGGGGATTCTCTCTTAGATCTACGATTAAATCTTTCTTATACCTCCTCCTTACTTCTTTCGACAAAGCGGGTAGGTCTGCATGCAGCTTGACCTCCCTCTCTCGCAAGCACTTTATCTCGCTCAGCCAAGCAAGATTAGCCTCAGCAGGTCCATCCCGTCGCCTCCAAGGCGGCACGTTTTATGCTGTAGTGGCTCGGTGTCTCCATGCGTGATGGTCGCGACCGTGCTCCGTGCCGCGCGCGCGTCCACTGCCGATATCGATTCGAGTCCTGGGTCGCGGAACACGTGCACCGAATACGTCACCCGATGGGTCGTGTGGTGATCTAACTTTGTAAGCAAATTTGGGCCTTCTTCACGGTGTCTATAAACCTGGCTCTAGGGCTATTCCTTTTTTTCTATTCAGCTATTCGGCGTTCCCTTCGGCTTCGATAAAACTACTACAGGTTCTATACCTACTCCCGTACTAATAGACTCTAACGTCTTGTTTTTAGACTCCTCGCATAATCAATTATCCGAGCTAAGTATAGGCAGGACGTTCCCTTCCTCCATTTCCCGAAATCTGCGAGCCAATAATTCGGGAGGTTCATAGCGGTGCAACAATGAGAAGATGCCGAAATATTATGAACCGTAGGAGCGGAACCAACAATACCCTGAACAGTAACCTGAAACGGTTTTTTTATTTTTACGTTACGGTTACGGAAAAAGAGTCAGTCAGTCAGTCCTCGTGTACGAGGAGTTACCCCTAATGTGTAGCAAAAGGTGAGGGGAGATAAATGCCCCGATGAGCATATCAATGTCTCCAGGGACGGAGTAAGTATCGTCCGTCAAAGCTAAATTATCAAAATTAGTCATTGCGGAAGAGTCGACCGAAACGGTTGGCAGGCGATCAGTCACCTTATCTACTAATAATGAATTTATATTGGGTCCTTACATATAATATTAGCGTTTTGTCGCACTTACCACATTGATCTGAAATATCTCCTCTTTAATTAATTAATTAATAAGAATTCCAAATTCAAATTTATAAATTCATTTAGCTGGTACATTTGAGTTTTGAAAACAGTCATTCATTTGTTCTTTCCTCATCTTTTTTTCTTTGACGTCGCTTATTACCGCACAATAGAATACATGAAATATCGGTATATTTACGATTACGAGTTCCACCGTGGCACCAGTGCTGTAGAAACAACTCGAAGGATTAATATTACGGCGCTGGTGTCGAAAAAGAAAGCACGGTACGTTTGTGGTTTCAACGTTTTCATTCTGGAAATTTCTACTTTCAGAACCAACCCCGTGGACAGCCGGAGAACGAAGTGGAAAATGAAGAATTAAAGGCTATTGCGGAAGCGGATCCATCACGGAGCACTTCCGAGATAGCTGCAGGCTAAATTTAAGGCTAAGCTGGATTAAGTGATAAAACTGTATTAATTCACTTGAAGCACACCGGTAAAGTAAAAAACTTGAACGATGTGTTCCTCATGAATTGAGTGAATCGAACTTGCGAACACGCGTCGACTGCTGTGTTACTTTGCTCAACCGAGCCAAATCAAAATCTAATCATTACTTGTGATGAAAAATGGACACAGTACGATAATTGGAAGCGCTCGTCGCAATGGCTGAACCCTGCGGACCCAGCCAAATCCGGCCGAAACGAAAATAGACTCTGAACAGGACAGGACTAGGGCCCTTCACTACAGCTTTCTAAAATCTGGCCAACGATTACGGCAGATATCTACTGTCAGCAACTGCAAACCGTGAACGAAGAACTAGCTGCCAAACAATCGAGATTGGTCAATCGCTCTAGGCCACCGCTGCTTCACGACAACGCAAGACCATACAATGCACGACAAACAACCACTAAGTTAGATGAGCTACAGTTAGAACGTCTGGAACATCTACCGTACTCCCCGGACCTTGCTCCAACATATTACCATTTTTTCCGGAATTTGGACAACTTCTTACAAGGAAAAAAATTCAACTCCGATGCGGCAGTTCAAACTACCTTCAAAGAGTTTATTGATTCTCAACCCACGGTTTTTTAGTAAAGGGATCAATGAACTACTTATAAAATGGCAAAAGTGCATAGATAACATATAGCATACTTTGACAAATTACAAAGTAATTTTATAAAAAAAAAACTTTATATTCCTCCAGTAAAAAACGCCAATTTCGTATGTAAAGACCTATTATTAATATTTTCTCTGCAGTTGATAACGGAAAGTATTCGATGGCTATCGCTGTGATCGACATCGTTGGAACATCATCATTAATCGCTTGAAATAAATTCATTATCATCATTATCATGACTAAATACTTTAATTAAAAGTAACAGCATTTTCATTTCGAAAAGGGCTGTTTTACTGCTTCTTCGATTTTTTTTATAGAAGAGGGGGCAAATGATCAGAGAGATCGTAATTACTGTAACACCAGGTGAATTGCGGGTGATTTATCGGCCTTTTAAAGAGTAAGCTCTTTTATTGAAGGTCCTTATGTCGTATCGGTCCGGATAAGTCGCTGGTGGTAGTCGATTCAACAAGAAAGTTGTGCGAGGAAGAAAACTTCTTGTAAATCGCATTGTTGTGGCCATTCATCCAGATGGTATGGACGGTGTTGCCAGTTTTGTCGTTATTGCAATTGCGCGGCTAGAATAAGTCCGGACAATTCGTCAGAGCACTCCTCGCGATAGATGCGATAAAAAACGCAAAGAGATGCAACATCTCTTCGCAGTGCCAGTGAGTCTAAAAAAGCTCTGTCGAACCGCTCTGCGCTAAATTCAATCAAATGGAAGGAACTGGCACTGGGGAGATCGAGCCCAGAGATGGGAACACCATTCTATGTGAGGCGGAAACTGCACCTTGTAAAGTTGCAGGCATTGTTTATCAGTGATGCATATTCCCTCATGACGTTATTTCTTACTGCTAGTAATTCCGGACGTTATTATTTATTGCAACATTATAAAATTGATAGAATCCAAATTAAGGGCATAACAATAGTAAATATTTAATTTGATTGGCTGAGGGTCGTAATAAAAATACTTTTGAAAATTTTACACATAAAAGAAGAACATTCTGGAACGAATAATATATAATAATACACGGCTGCTTTTAAAAAGAATTTCTTATGTACTCATGCTCGAGGCTGAAAGTCGACTACAATTTAGTTACGTGTAGTGAATTTCCAAGGTTGTTACAATATGTTAAAATATGACTGTGGCAGGTAAGATCTATGGTCATTACTATATTTCATGTTGGATGGGGCATTACAGTAACGACGGCAATTTAGTGTTAGAGCATGAAATCCGATGCAGCAAAAAATAATGCATAATTATTTTATTATGATGACATGCAAATTTATATAGATATAAAACACATAAGAGTATTAAGTTAATCGATAATTATTCTAAGTATACATACAAAGGATATAAATATGAATAATATCATGACAGTCATACATAGAATTCGATTAAATAAATAATAATTACGAACTACCGGTCAGTCAATGGGTTCAACTCGGATGGGACACATTTTTTTTATATAGCGTTAAGTAACAAACGAGTATCCATCTGATGGTAAGGAGACCACTATTCCATATTTTACGTTGGTATTCTGTGAGAGCGTGGTCCTGCCCCGGTCGAGCCGATCCATTCGTGCTGCAACCAAAATATAGCTGCAGCGTGGCTATACCACGTAAAAAAAAACATCCAAACGATCACCAGTGCATGTTGCCAGTGATGACATCTAGATCTGAGATGCGGTCCTTTTATGCCGGTGTTATGAGGAAGCTTAAGGTCGCTAGCCAGCTACGGAGCGGGCTATGCTCAGAGTTTCTCTGCGTTATAGAATTCGTAGTGACGATCCGCCGTGGTAGCTGACATACCTTAATAGATCAATAAGCTGAAATTGGTCGGCCATATAGCTAAGCCAAGATCCGACAACCGATGGGAAGAAAAGATTTTCGAGAGGTATGAGAGTATGTGCTCCATAAGGAACTCGGTTACATTATTAAAGATGTATGACCGTTTTTCTTAACGTTATTATTTTATGATAAGTACATACTCCAAGAGCCATGATAGCTCAGGGAGCCATTGTAGCTCATGGATTAAACGTCCGCTGTTTTTTCTCAGAACGCCAGCAACCCGGACACGTTCCCCGACGTCACACATCAATTGTTAATTGCATTTTAAGTGCTGATTCACTACGTGCTTGGCGGTCAAGACAAAAATTGTGAGAAGCCTTCATGTCTGAGAAATAAAAAATATTTCGAAGAGATGTGAAGTCCAAGACCGTGTGTATGTGCACGCAAGTGCAGTGCGGTGGATACTTCTTTGCCCCTAGACCCTCTCAGAAATTAGAGGATGCCTGTCACCAGGAGTGGGGCGTATACTAGGTTATTTTGCAATGATCGGCCAAATTTGCAGAGATTCGGATTAAGTAATATAGGCAAATAGTGAAAAAATTATTTACAAAAATCTCAAATATTCTGTCCTTTTAATCTTTTAAATTCAAAATGCGCGGTGATGCATTATTTTATCTAATTTTACATACATTCGTTAAGGTAGATCGGTAGGCAAAAACATTGTTGACCATAAATCATATTCAGTTTGAAATAATCTCTGATAAGTAAAAGTAGAAGCCTTATTTACTCTTATTTGTTTTTCCAAATATATATTTTGTGTTTATAACGGCAATAAAGGTTAATCATAATCTATATATTTGAACCTAAATTTAAAATTTGGCTAATCTTTGAAAACTACCAGTATAGGCTTTTATTTTTTACTGAAAGTTAAACCATTATTAAATTTTACTAAAGTCAAAGACTTTATTTAATATTTGGTTGGATAAACAATTTAAAGTTAGTGTATCAGATAAATTTCGTAAAGGACTATTTGTAGCAGTACGGCCACATCATACTGTCTAATGTTAAAAATTATTCTGAAAAAATTAAAAGATAAGGTCTTGCTCTTGGGTCGTTACTCACACTGACTCCTACTGACTGACAGTGGCTCCAACGATGACGTGTACAGCTTCCAGAACTTCTTAATCTTACTCAAAATCTCAGGTGTCTTAGAAACTATACTGCCACACTCGATCCTCAGCTTCGAAAGTTGGCTCTTTCTAACAGACAAATCTCTGGCAAAAACTTTGGAGCCTCAGTTCCGCTTAATCGCTTCTTCAATATGAGTTGTACTGAAGTTGCGTAAGTTCCGCCGCATGCATTTGTAGATCTGTCTGTTCAGTTGCGTGTATGCTGCCAAATCTACTGAATACTGCAGCTTCATCTTACGTCTAACAGACATGAGATTAAGAATGTGATCGGAGAGTTTTTGTGTTCTTCTGCGACGGGTCTTACAGAACTTAATCTTGACAGCATGGACAGTTTCCACAAGTTTGTCGTTTATATCGTCCTCTTCATTGCAGTCTTCTAGGCACTGAAAACAATTTTATAACTCGAGCTAAAAGTTTTTGGGGCTTTGGATCAGAGCACGAGGGGAACGGAGCGTTGACTTCATTAGACGTGACGTCTCCAACTTCACGTTTAGGTTCAGTGTGCCTCTCATAATTCAGTGATCGCTTTCACCCTTGTGATCACTGAGAAATCACTGAATAGTTAAGACATCAGTAAACAGTCGTCTGGTCGTCATAAGGAAGTCAATCTCATTTTTTGTTGAATCGTCGGGGCTCGATCAGGTCCACTTTCTATGAGGCCTATAGGTTTCGTTGCCCTATTCCATATGTCCATGCTTTCAGTTCACCGTTCTCTCTTGTGCCTAGTTTTGCGTTGAAGTCGAGTTGAAGTTGAGTCATTAACGCCGTATAGTGGGTTTTGGAGGAATGCAAGGTTCTAGAAATATCCTCATAAATTTCCTTCGCCTCCTCATCGGCATAGACCTTCAGCAAATATCGTTTGGTGATTCTGAGTATAAGGTTCCTTCGTCGACACACGCCCAGTCTTTACAACGTTGTTAACAACAGACTTGTCGACGATTAATTGGACACCTCCTTGGGACATACGACTGCCCTTCCGGTGATAGAACAAGATGCCGGATTCGAGGATTACCTCCTCCCTCTCTCTTCAGCACTCAGATAATCCTATAATATCCCAGCACAACTTATATTTCTCTTCTTCCAGCTACAGGATCTTTTCGTCAGTCCCAGAATGTGTGCGTCATATGTTGCCAGGTCTAGTCATCTTAGGTGACAGTCGAACCTCCACCGGAGATTCTTATCACCCCGTTATCGAGGTCGCCACTGTAGCCAGAAATAGCGCGGCCGCCGGGGACTGGGGCCATTTATTCATTTAGTTGCTTATATACCCCATATTGCTATAGTTGCCACACTTGGCGATTGGGTTGGCACCCCAGTTTTTTTTACTGATTTTTGCTTTTGGCCTGTAACCATCTTCTGCCTCAGTTTCCCTCTGCCGCCTCTTACGACACCCACGGGAAGATAAGGGGTAGTGGCCGTTCTTACCAGCCACTTCACGGGGATGTAATAGTAGTAGTTTTTAGTGGTATAACGTAATTTAGTTAGACAGTGAAATTTACATAGTGAAAATAGTACCTAATGAAACTGAAGGTGAAGAGGGTAACTTAATATGATCCTTATAAAAATAAAATGGTTTGAATTTCATATTATAAAGGCCGCCCGTCATACTCAACCACGGTGGTTAAACCATCGTCATGACTAACCAAACTTCCACGCTAGAAATACACCTACTCGTACCAGACAAATATTAGCAAATCAACTTTGTTTTTTATGTTTAATATGCTCTACTGCTTTGTCTATTGGTTACCTATAAGTGAGATTTGTACTAAATCGTGTGTAAGTAAAATCTGAAAATATATTTTAAGAGTTCTCCGCTACTAATCACATAGGTGGCCATAAACAAATAAATAAATATAAATTTTACACAAAGTAGTTGTAGTAGTGATTTTATGATATTCATCGAATATTGATATGAAGTTTTCTATATTATATAATTTATTAATATTTAAAATTATACTATTTCTATAGTATTCATATACATATAACTGAATTGGCATTGATGTGTGTCAAATAGGAAGTTGGCAGTATGGGTAGACCGGCTACATCCACCCTCTTTTATGTAATATTATAGATTACAAGTTTTTTTGTGATACTGAAGAGTAAAACTAATTTACAATCCATCATCCGCTAGTTAGTTGTTCATCTGTAGTCAATTTTTATTGTTTTTTTACTTATAAAAAATGAAAACAGTATTTTTGAAGCTTAATAGAAATTTCAAACTTTTATGTTTGATACTATCTGAAGAAGTCTTTGTCACGATGTACTTGACCCGAACACCATATTATCGATTGAGCTCATCGAATTCTCAATAGCTAAACAGACTTATCGCTTACTAACTTAGGATATGTTTGGAAACAATGGACGCTTAAACGAATAGACCATTTCGCTCTGGAGGCAAGTCACGATTTCGCATTCATGGGAACATTTTAATCCTAAGAGGAGAGCTATTCTTTTCTTTGTAGCCTTTCCAAGAACTTGTTCAACATGGTAATAATGATAGTTTTAAAATTTAATTTATACAAATTGAGCAATCAGTGAAACTACTTTTCATTGAAAATGAGAGCTCCATTTATTAAAACTAGGAATTAATTATGTAGAGGTGGTATGATCTTTGCTTATGATATTGACGTTTTGTTGGCCATTGAACTAATAATAGCTATGGCTCGACTGGTACTACTAGATCAATAAAATTTTATATTCATTTTATATGAGCGATCCGTCCTGTCTTTACACGGGTGATCTGGATCTCGATAACAGCTCCACCTACCTGGTCCCATTGTAAAGTAAATAGCATCCAGAGTGCCACTCATACACAAAAAAATCGTCAGAATCGGTCGAGCCCGTTTAGTTTTAGGGAGACTAACGGACTGCAATTCATTTTTATATATGGAGTTAATTTTTTTTACTATATGTTATTCCTTTTTTTAAATCGTTTTTTTATTACGTATTTGTTTCTTCGAGTTTTGTTTTTCTGTTCATTAAATCTGAGTATTCGTATCTTCTGAAAATTAATTTCGGCGTGAAAATAAAACGTCACAACCGACTTGCAAAATCAATAACTTTCTTTTGGGATATTATGATTTCACAAATGATCCTTGTGGCTGTATAGACGAGCTGAAGGCGATAGTAAAAGCATATCAGTCTTAAACTCGACGTGGTAGAGCCGTGATGCAGTTATATTAAAAATATAGTTATAGCACGAATGGGTCGGCTCGACCGGGGAGGGACCACGCTCTCACAGAATAC
>DWHP01004521.1:0-12517 GCA_018247895.1 Parnassius honrathi
GACATGTGAAGTTCGCCAACATGCATTGGGGCAGCGCGGCGGACACTTCCTTGCCCTAAAACCCTCTCAGAAATGAGCGCAGGCCTGTGCTCAGCAGTGGGACGTATATAGGCTGTAACTTTACTTTTTTTATACCACATATTGAATGAATAGTCTCTCGTATGCTATTTTCCATATTGAAATGAGACTAATGAAAATATCCCATTTTTTCAGTTTCAGCATCTTCACCTTAACATATGTTGAAATTCTGTATTAATTACAAAACCTACAAAAATGTTCTTGAAAATTTCAAGACTTTATTGTGAAAAGAACTGCAGATATGTCTATGCTTACCTATCTACGCCTACGCGTATCTCAAAACAAGATATTTTTGAAAATAAAGATACACAACATCGTTAGTTGGTTTTTACGCAGTACACAATAAAAATATCAAGTATATATAAATACAAAAACAGTAACCGTGACAAAGCAGAGATGACGGTCGGGATGATTAATGAGCCATTCATAAGGTGTCGTACGACAGTCGTGCGGGCTTACATGTGTCGGCGGTGAGGTAATGCGCCGAGAAGCTGACGGGGTCTCGCCTGTCGTGACTCCACTGAATTATTTACCGTAAACTAAACACCCGGCGTTTATAGGGGAAATTGTTGATGATTGTCATTGTGCTCTTTTCTTATATTGTCACGCTTTAGATTCACATTAAAATTGTAGTCAATAAAAACAGTTAATGCTAATAGATTGAGATAGCATATAAAGAGAGCCGGGGTACTACATGGGCTAAGCATTTGCTGTAAGTAATCGTACATTGATTGACCTGTCACTTGATTTGTTTAACATTTCGCATCTACTAACAACCGGTGTTGTATAAAAACAATTATTGCTTACAATAACATAATAAGTTATCATCTTTTCAATCAGAGGCCAGAAAAAATACTATTAAGTAAATAAGTTTTTGAGGTTATATTAGCTATCAGATAAGGTCTGTAGACTTTTTTTTTCACACCGTAGTATAAAACCATAAAAAATCGTACCTAATCATAAATTAATAAGTTATAAAAAAATTGATTATTTTGAGCATTCATAAGCCATATGACGAATGAACAAGTTCTATAGCTATTATAAAACACGTTTTGTCTCCAAACGTCATTGTTAATGATAAATATGGTAACATTACTTTTTTCCTGGCTTTATTTAAAAATTTAATTATACGATACGAAATAAGCAAAAAATATGCAATTTAATAAGATATTTTACATCAGTAGATGCGTTAAAAAATTTTCAGGTCAAGACTGGACATGATTTTTTCACATTACGCGAGCAATCCGGGTTTGATTCCCGCCGGCACCAATGAAATTGTTAATTGCAGTTACTGCTGTGCTGAAAATTACTAATTTACCACGTGCTCGTCCTTAAAGGAAAACATCTTCAAAAAACCTGTACGTCTAAGAAATAAGAAAAAAATTTTGAGGACGTGAAGTTCGCCAACATGCAAAGCAATATAGTACAGCACTAAACTCTACAGTTTCGGCCTCTGGGCATAGTGTAGTACCCCACATAAATACTACGTTTCCGCGTTATAGGTTCGCGTTCGGTTAGAATGTGCTAAGAAACCACAATCCATCATTTCGCCTTTAATTGGTAAGTCCTAAAATACTGATAGGCTTTTAAAACCACCGTGTCCAGACTGAGCGCTAGCAAAATGTGTAGTTTATTCTTATTTAATCTTGGGGCTTCTAAAGTGATATCTTATACTAATCTATTCATCTTCTGCTTTTATATTATACTCAAACTATTAGAATTAATCTTTTCAATCCGAATCAGTTTGGCTACTATGTTATTATCATGATTAACTTAAGAACAATGTTTCATCCAAAACAAAATTTGAACCAATTTTACGCCAATTATTGAAAACTGACCATCGTTATAATGAAGACCCATTAATTATTTCTTATAGTAGGCTTCTTAAGCACACAACGAATAATTAAATAGAGAAACAAAAAGATCATTACTGAAAATCTGTCGCCCTGTTTCTCCCTGTAGGCCCCCTTAGAAATATTTCATAAAAAGCATATGACCTACGATAGATGGTGGTATAATAATTTCGTATAATATGATAAATCAAAACCTGCAACGACGAGCAGTGTTAAAGGTGCAAGATATTGGTGTCGGTGATCATTATCTTTACACGGGTTATTGAAAAAGAAGAATCACAAGACTGAAAACTCTATTTAAATAAGCCAAAAGTCAACAACATCTATTTAATGTCAACAACAAAGGTTGATACATTTTGACAAGCCAGATGCTAATCAGTTAACCCTTCAGGTTGACAAATCGGAAATTAGACACGCGTGAGCGCTCGCGGGTTAACCCGGACTACGTCCAAGGAGGGGTATTTTCGACCCAGGAGACTTACGCCAACTCTATCCTGTTCTTTGAATATTTAAAAGGTTATAGTAGCGTTTCACATAATTTATTGTAGTGGAAACATGGAATATTTTATTAAAGGGGTTAACAACAAATATAATCGAAACCTTAACCTTAAGCTAGAAATACTTTATTCTAAAGTTAATAATATTAGCACCAGTCCCACGGCCCACAACTCATAACCCAATAATTACAATGAAAACAGAGAAGTTTATAGACTGGCAGAGAATACCTCGGGCATTAAGCTCACCTACATACAATAATATGTACATGAAGTTAAATAATACTGAAACGTAATGGAGGTCCTGAAAAATTATGTAATAATTCAATAATTTCTAAATAATCGACATATAAACAATTTTATCTAATTTAAACGCGGTTATAGGATTTAAACTTCAGAACTAAGGTTATTTGCCAGTTCAGTTGAACGATTATTCATACGAGTACATCAAGTGATCACAAAATGAATCTTTAAAACAAAAAAGCACAATTCGTAAATAATAAAATTAAAAACAAAATTAGCTGATATGTAATGTTAATAGGCTACATAGATTTTATATTGTTGCTATTTTAAAAAAAATTCTACGACGCTACATATATATACGACATTGTTACATTTTTCAGTAGCTATGCGTGGAATATATACATATTATGTACAAATGTACGTGGTAGAGCCACTATGCAGCTATATTATGGTTGTAGCACGAATAGGTGGCCTCGACCGGGAAGGCACCACGCTCTCACAGAATATCAGCGTAAAATAGCAGCTTAATACTACTGTGTTTCGTATGGTGAGTGCAGGGAACCGGAGACCCTTTTTGCTGGGAACAAGGCATTCCATCTCAGTCCTCACTGGTGACAACTCATCTGCCTTTTGATTCGTATTTAAGGATAGATGTAGATGTCAATGGGCCACAGCAACCACTTATTATCAGGTGGCCTGTGTGCTCGTTTTTCTCCCTATCCTATAAAAAAATCAGCCAATATGCATTCGTATATTACAACGTTCAGTTATACATTGATAAACTTGGGAGAGCCTCGCTGCTGCTATAATAAGCTTGCAGCACGAATAAGTCCCCAGTTGAGTAAACCGGGGAATGACTACGCCGTCATAGAATACTAGCGTAAAGTAGCAGCTTAACGCTTTTGTGTTTCGAAGGGTGAGTGTAGAGAACTAGAGGTCCTTTGTACTAGGCATTTTGTCTTTCATCTGCCGGGATAACAACGCATCCACATTTTGATTCGCAATCAAGGATATATGTAGAGGTCTATGGGCCACAGCATAATCTACTCACCATAAGGTGGAATGTAGCCTCGTTTGTTACCCTTATTCTACAATAATAAAAAGAAATGTATTGGGAAAGCTATTTTAATATAATAGGTACACTCACCATACGAAACATAGGACCATAAAACTGCTATTTTACACTGATATTCCGTGAGAGCGTGGTCTTTCCTCGGTAGAGTCGACCCACTCTTACTGCAGTTAACATAGGTGAAGCGTGGCTCTACTACATAAAATCGATACGCAATGTACTTTTCAGTCACATGTTTACATTTATTCGACAACACCGTAATATATATAAGATGTATCTATGCCACCTTTTCATGTCAGTTTTTTCTTCACTTGTCTCAATGTACAAATATAATAGTGTATTTTATTATAAAGTAACATTTACGCGCATGCTTTTTAAACGTGAAGGAGCATTTGCAGCGTTCGACGTATTTTGCCGATTACAGGCTCGGATTGCTTTGATTATGTTACCGTCTGATAGATGAGAGTAAAGTTACTATTGTGCTCAAAGATTATTTTGCATTAAATTTGCCTTTATTATTAAGAAATAAAGTACAACCTATTGATACTTATTAACTAGTGAAATATACTTGACGGTATAAAGAGGCGTCGGTTTACTCAAAGCGTTCAAACTTGTACCAGTGTTGACAGTAATTTTAACGAACTTTAATAATAAATACCACCTTAGATATACTACCCATGTTTTAAAATGTTTTTGTTGCTTACATTAATGGATAGATAAAAGACGAAATAAAATTTCTACTTGACTGCCTTCAAAAGGCTTAAATTTTTAAGTTGGATTTGCGTATAATATTATATTAATATACTGAGATATGTTTGTTTATCGGATAATTGTAATAGTTCCACCCGATTACAATGTGGGTGTCTTCAAGGAAAGAGAGAATAGGCTTCTGTTAGACTAAGTCAGAACGTGAGTTAGTTAGCGTTAGTTAGCGCAAACTTGACAGACGTTCCGTGTGAGCCATGTTGCGAGTAAACTGCCAGCACAGCAAAGCGTGCGGAGCTTGGCCAGTATCCACGTGTATTTTCCACGTTACATCGAGCACAGGTTACTATAGGTGGTAGAATTCCTTATATCGCGGGAGTCCATCCTGGTGGGTACCACGTCTTTCTTATTAGTCCGTTGTTCACTTCAGTTTTATTAAAAAGCAGGTTAGCACGAGTAAGTTCCTCTGTATTTGCGCTTAGATTTTGAATGAAATATCTTCGGAAATCGTCGCTGGGGTGAAGACCGATCTTGTGGGACTTCGCCACATTTTAGATTCACATTACTTTCTATTCATTTATTTCGTTTTCAATTATACATTTTCTTTTACCCTGTATTCGACGGTTCGGAATAAGAATATTAATAATTAAACCTCGAATCTACAAAATACTGATCACGACAATTAACCTAATATAGTATTTTCTAGACACATGATCAAAAGATGAAGGTGTATAGTGGCACGGTTACTACAAAAGAGGAGTTTCTTATTAATTTTTTATTCTATATATTTCAAAAGTATGTATTACATGGAATTTAAGAGCACACAGTACCTAGTAATAAATAATTATAGCGCCGGACCCACACACCACACATTCCTCAGCTCCCAGATGACGGCGACATCTTAAAATATGGCCTCCCTTTCTTCAGCTGTTGACTCCTAACCCCTCGCCGCTCTCTTAGACTTAATTAATTAATGACCCACACGGTCCCTTAAGGCCAAATGTGTCGGTATAAACAACAGCTAACAATAATTACAGATTTATGGTCATAGCTCAAAATAACTATACAAATATAGAAAAAAGAAAATATATTAAAAAATACTTATCCTTTCTAAATTAAGATTTTTAAAATAAATATAATAACAATTTGAGATGATAAATTAATCGTATTTTACGTGTATATATTTTAAGAATAAATTAAAGTTGCAAATAAGATCCGTTAAGTTTTATTTTCAATTTCAAATTAACATAATTACAAATATAGTGTGGTGATAAATTAGAAGAATTAGTCACCCCATTTGTGCCCGTAAATGTTGTAATAGGTTACTATTTATAGAATAATGGTAACAAACGAAACACACAGTCCACATGATCGTAAGTGGATGCTGTAGCCTATAGACATCTAAATCTATCCTTCATTAAGTATCAAAATGCGGATACATTGTTACCTCTGAGAGCTAAAATGAAATGTCTCGTTTCCAGTACAAAGGGGCGCTGGTTCTCTACACTCACTATACGAAACACATAAGCAGCTATTTCACGCTGGTATTCTGTTAGAGCATGATCCTTCCCCAGTCAATCCGACCCGTACGTGCTATTACTATAAAATAACTACAACATGACTTTAATAAATAGTGGTGATATAACTATCTCGTACGTGAAAGTCAGATAATGTAGTAAGGCAGATAATGGAGAGCAAAGCTATCACCAATTTCCCTACCAAGCTTGGTAATTGAGGAAAATCTCTTCAAGTATTATTATGGTTTAGAGAATTTCTCCTGATTGACGAAATTCATATCCAGCGGAATATTTATCATTTTTTTTTTCTTCAAATTCAAAGTTATTTAATTAACGATGACTATGCGTTGCAATGCCTTTTTCTGTCAGAGTTTTGTCGAGCACAACAACTCACCAAAGTTTCATTGTGATTGGATCAATGGTATAGGAACGCTTACCAAGTGTATGCAAACTGGCACAAGCTTCCTTGTTTTCCTCCTCCTCATTCCTCTCATCTCTGAGAGAGCAATCATGGAGCAATTAGTCGGCCACCCACCTCCACAGCATGTTCTATTCCGCATTTCTTCACATTATGCGGACATACAGGTTTCCTTACGATATTTTCCGTTACCGCCGAACTTCTGATAAATCTACACTTAAAATTACAAATAACAATTCCATTGGTGCGGCGGGCATGAAACCAAACCAAGCCAGCAGTTTTATTGTAACCAGATTAATTATGTATTCGTATATGAATGCCTACGAAACAAACAAAGTAACATTTACTTATCTTGGTTATCTTCTATCTAAATGTCTGAACGGAAAAAGTTCAAGTCCTAAGGCTTAAGTGTACCAAATTATAGAGGCTTGTGTCCCGATAAACTTATTCGCCGAGGTAGCTCAGGGCTTAAGCGACCACCCTAAACTTTATAGTACGCAAGAAAGACTAGCCGTGTTGTGGCTTTGTAAGAAAATGAATCACTATTTCTATCTATAGATATCGTAGAAGACCACTAAAGGAAATGCCAGAAATACCTGATAGCTTCTGACAGAGCTGCGGTAACTCAGGGGCTTACCGCTCGCCGTAATTATGATATAACAGATTCAATCCCCGCCGACACCAATAAATTTGTTAATTGCAGTTTTAAGTGATCATTTACCACGTGATCGGCGGTTAGAGATTAAATAATTCAGAGACATGATCCACCAACATGCACCGGATCAGCGCTGTGCATATTTCCTTCCCCAGAAACCCTCTCAGAAATGAGAGGAAGCCGGTGCCCAGGAGGCTTTACTTTACTTTCCGATAGATGGCGGTATAATGTTATGCGTAAAATACCAAAATCTGCGACGTATCCCAGTGTAAAGGCGCGAAACGTCTAGTACAGCCATCGTCAACCAAGCTTGACTTAAAAGGTTACTGTTAAATTCTCCCTGCAACTTATTGTACTATTATTTATTCTTTACTAATTGATAAATTAAAAAAGTACAGACTGCAAAACTAAAAGATCGTGAGCACACATCGTAGTTACACAATAATTTGAACTAAGTGTGGTTAATTGGAATATAAATAGAGTTAATAATATTTGCCCCGGTTGCGTTGTAAACGGAGATCCTGGAACCCCTCTTATACACTGATGGTGACCACCGTGGGGATTTAGCCGGTAAAAGTCCGGCATAACTTTTCTGTTGCGCCCGCAGCGAAAGGTATTCATGATGACTTGCTCACAACAAAAACTTTTAATACACTTAAAAAAGTTAATGATATTTTCAAACAGAACATAAAGCTGATTTTTCATTTTATATCTCAAATCAAATTTGTGTATCTATTTACAACTCCAATTGTATAATTATTTTAATATAATGGCAACGATTGAAGGAAACAGCCGGTGGCTGGTGTAATCGAAATAGCGCATGTCGACCGTCCAGCCCGTACCCGCGCAGCGGCACCCATTAATTACTTAAATTTAATTCATACGAGACCCACGCACCACTATTTACATTCAAAAACGTACCCCACACCCTACCCGCATCTCGTAACCCTTGCCAACAAACTTGAGCGACCCTAAGACGCTAACTCCTAAGTAGACTTTCTTTGATAGTGCGCTCCGTTGGCTTTGAATAAAGGCCACCGGGTCGATAGAGTTTTGATCTGTAATTTTATAGCATTGAGCCGTCCCCCAGCTCATGCTTTAAGGATTGTGGCCTATCGATCCCTGACTTGTCTGTTTTTGTTAAAACACGATTTTCAGTGGCTTTGGTAACCGGATAACTAGGACGACGCGGTTACAAAATGCAATCAAAGAACATCTTAAGCCCAACCTTGATAACTTTGAATCTAGTTTGTTTTCAATTAATAATTATTACTTAATTCAATCTTTACTGATAACAGCTGTGTTGTCTTGGTTGTTTATACAAGTGAGGAT
Source organism: Parnassius honrathi (assembly GCA_018247895.1). Lineage (NCBI taxonomy): Eukaryota > Metazoa > Arthropoda > Insecta > Lepidoptera > Papilionidae > Parnassius > Parnassius honrathi. The sequence goes on from DWHP01004521.1 coordinate 8,368, forward strand.
TACAAACCAGGACACGGTCCTTTTGATGGTAAGAAAATGATATGATCCATATATATATGAGATGAAATTATGTATAATTGAACTTACTACAAGTGATTAAATTATTTACAACCGACTTCAACATAAATAAAATGAGAATATCATCAATGTATTTGAAGTCAATTAAGTACGCATTATTAAGGATAACTTAAAAACTACTGGTTCTGATCTTGATTAAATTTATAGAAAACCACGCGAGAAACACCAGCTTTCAAGAAAAGAATCATCAGAATCAGTTCACCCAGAAAAAAGTTCTGAGGTGACACACATAAAAAAATATACAGTCGAATTGAATACCTCCTCTTTTTTGAAGTCGGTTAAGAAACAAGAAGGAAAGTCAAGAAGCTATTGCTGATTTCTACTTAGAATAGCAGCTAAATGCTACTGTATTGTATGGTGAGTGTTGCTAATAATGACGCATTGCACCTTAGTTCTCAGGGTCGGCAACGTACCTATACTATAACTTATCATCTAAGACAGATGGAGATGTCTATGTGCCACAGTACTCACAATCGGGTGAACTTTGTGCACCTGGAGTACCTCGTTTTATATCGAGTCGTATGTTGTGAGAGCGTGGTATATCTTCATTCAAAAACAGTTGTTTTTTTTTCTGATATAAATGTATTTCCTCCCTTTATTCCCGTAGTACCTCCCTCTATTCTCTACATGTGACGGAGCAATGGCGCAATAGCAAAGCGATTTGCTCCGGTCTTGTAGGCCACGGATATGAATGTAATATGGAAATGTATACAATTAAATGTTAGAATTACTGTTTGTATATAGTAAAATTAATATATTTGTAATCTTATTCATAAACCGTTACATCATCAAATAACAATAATCAGTAAGGCGATCAACTTTAAGTTTCTGCAAGATTCTCCATAAGCCATTAAATACACTCTACTGCTAAACATTGCCTTGTAGGACAGATTTGCAATCGACACGCTTGGTAGGCCAATTATTGTCAATCTGTACACAGTAATATGACACACTTTTGGCTCTGCTCCCCGTTGCTTGTCTGAGTATTTTACGTCTGGCATAAATCAGATGGTAATACTCGGAAACCACGTGATATTTCTGGCATTTCCTATAGTAGCCACTTACGACGCCCATTGAAGCAGGACGAACTTTAAATGATGAATACAATATTTCATTTGTTCCTACCCAATGCTAAATCTTTAACAAATAACAGTAGCTAATTCCAACTAAGATTTACTAACTCATTTGCGGCACTATAATATCTTATCATGTTTAGATAGTATAAATAGATAGTGTAGTGTAATTGAAAACAATTCCAACCATTATATTTCAAAAATTAGTTATTTTGTACTAATAATGTGACATAACTTTTTATAAAATCAATTAAACAACCAGTGCGTCATTGACGACGTGGATCGCTCAGCAAGCTGTGGAGAAGGCTATGCTTGGAAATTTCCTGTATCATAGACTTCTTTATGAGGATAGTTTCAGTAGAACCAGAGCAACCGACATAGCCCAGAGTATTAATGAGCTACACTGGTAATAGTTGACGATATAGGTCTAAGAACCAACAAGCAACAGAAATGAAATGTTCTTCAGTGACACCTTCATACCGGAGGCGAAATGTAGGATATACCCCCACGATATAAAAAAGCGACATGGTAAGACATACAGAAAGTCGATGTTTATAGGTGGTTCAGGACAGTGTTTCGTCGCATTTCTCGAGGTAGGCATTTAATTTACCTTATTGTAAACAAGTATTCCAAGATTAAAATATACGGGAATGTAAGATTATCTTTATTAAAGCTATCACTAGCATAAGTAACTATATTCAATAAGAAAGAACAATTAAAAGACAACTTTACAAAGTTATTTTAAAAGGCAAAAGTATCACTAATCTAAAACAAAATAAGTGTAAAGATCAGTGCGTTCACTAAGAGTAAAGGATTAGCCCTTATCACTGTTCACGTAAGCGGTGATACTTATATGAGTGCCCCTTTTATTGCATTAGCGAAGGGAAGGGTTGCCCTCGCGGCCCTTCGTCTTAGGGTAACGTCTTACGAATACAAGAATTTATAAATAAGTTAAGCGGGCCCAGCCTTATTCTTCGCCTCGGCGTCACACTTTGTTTTATCATATTTAAATTATTATAGTCAGATGTGGAACGTGTACCTAATTGCTGTACTTTGTTAAGATAATGTACCTTTGGCGCGACTCCACTTTTGTTTTCTTGTTTTCGAGCGATATAAATTCACGAGAGGACCCCGTCGTAACGCCCAACTTTCGTGTTCTGTTTTTGTACGGACGTTCGTTTTCGAGGAAATAAAATTTGTTATGCAGCCAGTTGGAGGTCTTCGGTGCTTTGGAATAATACACCGAGATTAAGTTAAGATGAATAAACAGAACTTCAAAGTTTAGGGCGATATCAAAAATTTGTCTAAATCATAACAAACAATTAATGAATAAGAAATTTTGATAGCTTATGTTTTTATCAATGTAACAATGGATTTTCATTTATGCATTTTAATAAAAGTATTTCATTTCTTATTACTTTTACAACGTTTATTTTTGGACGCCTGATATATTCGACTTAATAAAATGCTAGGAACTAGTTCGTTGCCTCTTAGTGAATTCACTGATGTCGCAATTCCTTAAAATTATCAAATCTCTTTTCGTACACGGTAGATTTACGCTGCAGATACTTACTGGATTATTTTGCAATATAAGCCCAGATTTGCAGGAGCGCGCGTACACCAAGTTATTGGCAATAAATCACATTCAATTTGTTATAATTTTAAATAACAGTAGAAGACCTATTTACTCGAATTTTCAAAAACTGCAATAACGATAAATCATTATATAAATATTTGAAATTAAATATAAAATTTGAATAATCTTTAAAATATAAACCTGTATATTATGGTTGTAGTACGAATGGGTCGGTCGCCCAAGAAGAGATCACGCACGAGAATGCTGTTGTGTTTTGTACGGTTAGTGAAGAGAGCCAGAGCCCCTTTAGACTGGACGGAACATTCTGTCTTAGTCCTTTGGGATGATCTATGTGTCACAGCATACCACTTACTATTAAGTGAACTATCTTTTTGTTCGTCACGCTCATTATGTAAAAAAGTGCCAACCTAGTCCGTCAGAATTTACTGTAATCACCATGTTTTTCAGATAATATTGTTGGTCGCAGTGGCAAAGGTCTCGCACATTTCACGACGTTTACTGTCGCAGGTGTGGATATTTTACATCGATGTTAGAGGTCACTTTGAGGGTACTTGTAGAATCCGTGAGATTTTTAGGGCTGTCATAGCAATTCTTACGCCAACTACGGGATGAAATAAGTTGATAGATTCTCTTACATGTACCATAATAACGATGATTGTATTATATGTCAATACAATTAAAAACAAACAAGGTGCAGATATTCGGTTTTAAAAATATATTTATTTGCCGGCGAATAAAACCAACTTCAAGTTTTCATGGCTTAGGGCAGAGAGCTATTATAACCATCATTACAGCCCTGCAAAAGTTCGCCGCTAATATAAAGGCGCCCCTAACAATTACCACAAAACGCGGTCTCAAAATACCTCTAAACATCTGTTTCATCCTTCCGCTGTTTTTTCTACATATCAATGAAAGGTTGCAAACCGGCAACATTAATTGCTATGCACTGGTAATGTTCTGTACACCAGCCGTGCCTATATGTCTCGGGAAAACGTCTCCGAGTACCAGGACAATCTTGTGTCTGAAGTCGAGTCTTTGCTGAACAAAGTCTCGGATTGGGGGCGACTAAGTCTGGTCCAGTTTAACCACTAAAAAGAAAGTCTTTGTCGTATCTCCTCAGTTTCAAGGCACTGCTCTTGTTGCCTCAGCCAGTATAGGAATCCACGGCTTCTATATATCGAGTAACATGCAGTTTCGTAGTCACTTGGAAGAGAAGGCCAAATTGGCCTCAAAAAGCTGGCGTGCTCAGCTCAGGACAGCACTTCATGCCGGCACACCACCTGCAACTTTTTACGTGGTGGAGCCATGCTGCAGTTATATTAGAAGTATAGTTGTAGCACGAATGGGTCGGCTCGACCGGGTAGGGACCACGCTCTCACAGAATACCAGCGTGAAATAGTAG
>DWHP01004522.1:0-12515 GCA_018247895.1 Parnassius honrathi
GTACAAAACTTATTATCCTTATAGTTTCAATAAAAAGATTTTTATATATGTATTAATCATATCGTTGAATTTATAATATCATAAATTAGTCGATTATTGAAAGTGAAATGGCGGTATTTCTTAAAATTTAACTGTGTTTGTTGACTATATGATGATAAAGCCGGACCAAGTCAATGAATAGAAATTGTTTGGCTGGATTGGTTTGGATTTCATCGGTATTTTGAAGTGAAAACTTATTTAGCGACATTGTACACTTTTTTGTAATGGGTAAAAAATATTAAACTCGCGTCTGGACACGTGACCTGATCGCAAAATTCGTAAGACGAATGGAGAGTAGACAGCCGGCGCGGCGTAGGAGAGGAAGTATCCACCTCTCTTTCTACGGTGCGGCGCAAATATATGCCTGCGCTTGATTTCTGAGAGATAAACTTTTTAACGTAATATAAATTGTCATGTTCGTGTACGATAGCGCACTAAATAAATATTGTATTCTACCACATAGATGATAGATATTTTATACTGATACTTAAAGCAATTCGTCCAAAATTATTCCCTAACCATTCCAAACTATCAAAAATGCACAACGTTAATATTCAAGTTTCCACTTCTACCGGCACTCCCGGAGTGCAACCCGCCGTTTTTTGTTTTTTCTTTTTTTTCTAGTTCTTTTTCCCTTTTTATTTCAAGCCCTTTTTTTAGTATTTTTTTAAAAACTCAAATAATTAAATTAAACTAATTGCTCATGATTTTTCGTTTAAAAAACCAGTTCAGCTTTTTTTACTACGTCGGTAAAATCGAAAAATATTATTCATATTTCATCAGTATGTAATTTTTATCTAAATATAATTTCCAAAAAAAAAAATATCAAGCGGAGCTCGGTCATCCAAGTACTTTGCATAAAACACATTTGACAGAGTCTTCAATTAAATATCTATAATGTAGATAGGTACATGTGTTTATTCTGCTCTCAGACGTGTAAATATTTAAAACAAAAACTATCTATAAGTGGAGCATATAAATCATTAAACTAATTTTTCCACCCTAAATATTCTTTTAAGCTATAGTAACAATTTTCAAATAACCATTTCGTTATTTATTTTTTTTGAAATATGCTCCTTCTTTTTCTTTTAAAGGTAATGTGTTATACAGTAATATGCTCATGTTACATAAATAAAAAAAGTATAGTTGAATATTTTATGTGTCTATCTATCGGCATAGTTAATATTTCACCAAATTCTTTTTGTATCAAGTCCGATATGAGTATAAATGAAAATTATATGCATTATGACATTTAGTTCACAATTGATGGAATAGTTCGTGATATCGTTGATGGAGCCGTTTTTAATTTGAGATTTTTAAAACAGTTTGTCATATATTATAGCTTTCATATTTTCAGACATAACTATTAACATTTTTGTGACAGTCCCGGTTGCATAGCTCACACGAGTAAATTAACAGGCTCTTGTGAAAATATACTATAAATATCAAAGATAGCAAATTATAAACACGGGTTTGTAATGTAAATTTCGTAGTTGGTACGTAAGTAGCTCAAATTAGATCCGAGTCGAATCCACTAATATTTTAACTGCAATTTTAAGTTTCGATTTACCACGTTGTCTCGGTGGTGAAGAAAAATATCGCAGGAAACCTGCATATTTGAGATGTTAAAAAAATATTTTCAGGTATAGGTATGTGAAGTCGGTCATTCCGCATTGGAGTCAACTTAATCAACTCCTTTTTGACCTAAAACTCGCTGTGGCCTGTGCCTTATTTGGATGTGGATGTATATTTAGGCTGCTACTTTTTTACTTTTAATAGGGCTTTTCACTGCTGATTTTCACGGCTTCCCCCATTGCCGATATCAAATAGACCGGCTATTTGCAGTAGTATTCACGCTTGACAGCTCTTTATTACCTTGCGCTGTCATCAAGCAGATGCTACCCATCTCCTGTTTCAATTTCGTCTAGACACTCACGGGACGAAACGGGGCAGTGCTTTCTTTTTCGCCGCCTCTATATGGCTAATATATTATTTCTACTCCCGTTCATCAATTGGATTTCCTCAACAAACTGCCATAAAGTTCGATATATCCCACAGTTGTCACGCTTGGCATGCAAGTTGCTAATTGCAATTTTTATTATTATAAGCTATTATCAGGAAACGCTGCTGCCCACCTTATATAGATTTCTACTCCTGTTCATGAATTTAGTTCTTCGCACATGTTCTCCGTGAATAGAACTACATTTATAAAAGTCTACTCGAACGTAAAAAAAATACTGGTATGTATGTGGTAGTAATCAATATTCAATGGGACCAATATTAATAAAGATCATGAAATAAAACCTTATTATATCGAAACTATATTAACTTTAATGATGAATATTACGTAAATGACGCATTTCCGATTCCAGGACAATTTTCCCTTCGTAAAGACACATTGAAAAACGTTCCCGATATAAAAAAGGTGTTGCTTGACGTATGATAAATATTTATGCAATTCTGATAAACTAACTTATGTGTTTCTGTAGCGTATAATATTACCAATATAGACACAGATACCGACATGTCTCTACAAGTGATCCAGTTTTGCTAATTGAAGTACGAAATAGTATTATCGATGTTTCTAAAAACAAGCCCACGCCAGCGAAGCCGCGGGTAAAAAGATAGTTCGTAATAATTATCTCTATAATTGAGACAGCGAGTATATTTTACCTCTTTTACTGAGACTATATTTTTGTACCATTTTGTTTACTAATTCTTATTCTACCCGCAAATTTCGCACTTGGCTAATTGTGTCAAATTTACCTCCAGTTTCAATTTGGATTTGCTATCTTCTGGATGTTTATTGAAATAAAAATGCCAAAGCGAAGGCTGAAGTTTTCTCCAGTATTTGAAAAACTAAAGTTGATATCCGTTAATGAAAGAGGAAAGCTTAGAAAGAAATTAATAGCATTTTAGATTCTTAATAAAGATTACGACTCATGTATAATGTTTATAACATACGTTATTTTCTATATTATAATAATCGCATCCCTATTACTGAAATAACCTCCATTCTCAAATCTATTAACGGAGCCCTTTGTAAATGTGACACATATTTATTAATACCTGGATATCTGAGATCACAACTCGACAAGCAACACAGGGGAGGGCCCGAATTGGCCTATGGAAAATTATTATATAGTGGCTAGCAAGTAAACAGAACTTACCTAGTTCCGGAGTAGGGTCGACCACGAGGCGGCGTCAAAGTTATGTAAAGGTAGTGTATGTGTGTACGTAAGAAGGTGTGTAATATGTGAGCTGACGTCACCGACGTAAGCGGCGACACCCACCATCGCTGGTCTGCCTCAAGGGGTGCACTCGCTCCCGGGCGCCGCTTCCGCTGCGCACTCTAGTCTAACGTCACTTAGCACAAAACTATAGTCTAACAGTAATGCGATCTCCTTTCCGGGTCACAAAGTTCAGCGTTCAACAAACAAAGTTCTACAAAGCAAAATTTCTTTGTACGATATCAAATACTACACAAGCCACGCGTCGATGTAAATTAATGGCGATCGAAGTTACAGTAATCACTCGAACTCAAGAAAGCTTCGTTATCACCGATAGGAACGAACACGATAAGGTAAGGAGGCGGTCGTAATGCGAAGCAATTTGTTAAGGCCAAAAATGGGCCTTTGAAATCGCATCCGATACGCGCGCTTAGCGCGTTCACCCGACGGTATCGAGGTGAGGTAAACGCCGCCGGGGGGGAGGTCGGCAGTAGGCCGCTTCCCGAAGCCTATGCTGCGACGGCAGTCTGTGGTGCGCCGGGCGGCTGAGCGGTGGGAACCTTGAGCCTCGAGAAGAGACCGCTTTCGTTTTCGTGTTTATAGTTTTGTGCTACGTGAACCTGGGACCTTGAACTTTTACCAACCGTCCTTAAGTTGTGCAGCGTGTCACTTGTTTTAATGTTGATTAACGTTGATTTGGTTGAATTTGAAGTTAATTAAATGTACAATAAAGTTGATAAATTAACATAGTGAAAATAGAAGCAGAAGCTTTCAATTGGTGAACGCCCACCTGGAGGGATCTCACATTTGGAGAGAAGCAGCGTTTTTGGATCGGAAGTCCTGGATCAGCGGGGCTGTCAGGTTACACAGTGTACACACTACTTCACACTACTTACATGCACATCACTTCCCACCGGACAGATACCTCGTGATCAACCCTACCTCCGCCGATCGGTAAGTGGTGCTTGCTTATTTGTCGGCCATTAAAGGAATCGTTATCCATAAGCCATTTGGGCTCTACCCTTGGTTGCTCGTTGAGGGGATCAATCATGGGCCCTGATCCCGTCGACCCTTGTTGGGGCAACTAAGGGCGTGTACAAATAGTTTTATTCAATGTGTAGTGTCCGCGTAAATTTAAGAAATCACTACTTTGATAATATAGTTTTTGGTGAGCGATAGAAGGCTGGTGGTCAAAATTGACGGCCTCTGAGGATGCAGTGTCTTAGAATGGGTTACTACGTCGAGGGCCTCAAAATCTCACACGGAACAATTACATATTTGTATAGACTACAAATAATTGTTCCCTATCTGGATGTTTGTCCTGTGCAATTTAAGTATGCTAACTGCCTCCACGATACCGGAGAAACTCCTGGGGGGGGGGGGATAACTTTTTATAAAAGAAAATATAAATAAATGTGGACACACTTGAACGGGACTAACATATAATTTATCTTTTTATGACATTTTCAACCGATATCCAAAAAAGGAGGTTTTCAATTTGCCGGAATATTATTTTTATGTATGTTTAGCGATAATTCTTTAGCACGTTGTCTGATTTTAAAAAACATCATTGTTAGCATCTGTGTACACAGTGAACCCATATAAATTAGATAATTTTTTTAATGATGGGAGCATAAAAAAATCATCAAAATCTTTAATTTTCTAAAGCAAGGCAATTATTTACAGCTCAGTTCGGAGATTGTTTTTGAAGTGACAACGTCTAATAAACCAATGCACGCCGACGTTAACGTTACTCATTGTAACGTTACGATCGGAGCGAGAGCGCTGCACAAGCGAGCGAAAGGCACGATCGGCTTGAGCGCAAAAGTAAATTTACCAATTAAATTGTAGATTTCATTTAATTCCTTCTTTGTATGCATACAAAATAGTGATAATTCAATAAAAATGATCCAATTTTATTCATAAAAGTATGCAATCATTATATCAATGTTTTGTTATGACGTTGTCACGTTAAACTATCGTCCGTAAACTGACTTTACAGACAATCAATTTTATTTTACGTCGATTTTTACTTTTTTTAAATTATATATACAAAGAGGTTTTTCTTTAAGTTAGTAAAGAAAATCGACAGCCTTATACATAAACAACCAACCACAAGTAGATACAGTACTAAGGTCGATAATTGATTTTTTTTTAATTGATAGACAGAAATAAGTGGCTTATAGTGGGACATAATACGTGTACTTAAAGACTGCAGTCGTTTTGAAAGCTTGTATCTTAATAAGAATTAAATAAATTGTACATACCTACCCCTAATAATTTTCAATTACAATTTTATTACACTCGTATCTATGATTACTTAAGACCACGCTGTAATTACGCGTATAGTATATTTAAAGTTACACTTACAGCCTTTCTAAAGTTCACCGCTGAACACGAGCCTCCCCCGTTGCCACGCTTGGCTAGCGGATTGGCAACGCAGTTTTTTTTATTTGCTGGCTCGTTTTCGTTTGTCGCTTCTTACGATCCCCACGGGACTATATGAGGTAATGGATACTAAGCATTCTAAAGATTGTCTTTTTAAGTGTCTTGGTATAATGGTTAAACAACAAATAACCAAAATAATGTATTATGAATATCTCGGTCACGCAGCGGTCAAGTACTCCACACCCCAAACGAGAGGTCAGGGTTCGGTTCCCGTTCGAGTCTATTTAGGAAACAGTTTTACCCAAAAAGGCTCGAACTCCAGGTACTCTGGTTGGCGCTACCAACTTGATAGAGATTCAAATTCGATTGAGTAACGAATCTCTATCAATTTGGGACCAAAATCCAGAGTATCCGGAGTTCAAGCCAAGGGTAACAACTTATAGTGCAAGAAATTTCTTTAACCTTAGAATTTTGTTTAATGCCTTGCTTTTATTTATAAAAACTACATCATTTTGTTTGGAATATTTGGAAGATAGCTTAAATTTAGTTTGAAATAGTATCTATCAATCACTGTACAACGTACCTTCCATATTATAAACAGTTTTCGGTATCCGGTTTACACTGTATATACTCATACGAATTGTAACTTGAAATCAGAATAATCTAGCGCTCTGCGCAATAATATTCTCTTTCCTAAACAATAGGTTTCCGAGTCTTGCTTCTGGCCTCTCAATAATTAGGATAGTGCATTTCCGAGCCGAATCAGAATAAAGCCTACCCTTTGTACGAGTGTGACGGAAGATTGCGAGTGTGTGCGTTGCTTTATACGTGCATCCTGATTCCTTGTGTATTTATGTCGTATTTCTCTATGGTTGCCGACGTTGTATCTATTTAGAACTATTTTAAAATGATTCTTCATGCTAAAGAGACTACACGCTACACTTTAGTGCTCACCCTGACGCGTGATGAATTTAATATGATTTTTTTTAATTTCGATATTTGTAATCCATTTCGGCTCTCATACTTTAAATTAATTCTGATTTTATTATATTATAAATACCTTTAACTAAATTTATGTACTGCGACTATCTATTTATTTAGCACTCTCTGTAGCCCAAACGACTTGATATATTTTAACAAATGAAATTCGTTGGATTTGTTTTAATTTTTGATGTGACATAGCCTAAATAATATTTATATATTGCATCTGCAAATGCCAAAACAAGTCAACAATGAAAGTTTGTTTCATGAAAATGTTATCAAAAATATTCCAAGACCTCTTTAGAGCATCGCATCTCTTCTTTTTATTTTCATTTTAAAATTGGATAGACTTATGACTCTTTAGGGAGGGTTTTTTGATTTTATTCGTTTGACTTGGTTTCTCGCTGATTCTTCCCAGAACTAGGGGTAAATTTCAAATGATTTTCAATAAGTATTCATACAATCTATAATAAATAAAATGATTCTAATCTATTCTATGGATTTGGCGTAGTCTTAATCAAAACAAAATCGAAATATCTGATAAAGGTTTCAACCATTTTTTCGCTTCAAAAGTAAATTAATAGGCACAGTTGAAATGTTTGAATTTCTATACGTATGATGTAGGTTGGGACCGCATGCCGTAAACTAATATTCGCTCGGACACTACTTGGAGTTATTGGACAATGTAAATGAACGGTATCTCCTATAATGCCTGCCTTATTTCCCCCTCAGCTAGGCCAGTGCCCGGAGCGACCCCGCCCGGGGTGGCGTCCCCACCCAGCCGATGCCTCATCAGTAAGGATTGAACCCTTTAATGTATTCACCGTAACTTCGGGATGAGTCTTGTATTAGTGTTATAATGAGACGTGGCCCTTAGGAATTATGGCTATACTTGCGGATATCAGGGCTCGGGATTAGACGTAACCTAGTTTCAATGTCTATGTATTGGACGTTGCTGGTTTAAAGTTCAGTATTACGATTTTAATAACTTTAATTCTAAAAGTATGTATTCTCACGTATGTTAAACAGGTTTATATATTTTTTTAAAACTTTATTGTAAATATAACAACAGTGATTAATGATTATATATACGTATAAATGAAATTGAATTATCTCTCTTGTATAGAAATAGCAGTTAATTCGCATGTAATTTAGACATGATTTTTAAAATGTTTGTCTCTCCGTCCAGACGAATCTCAGAATATCTGAACCGATAGTAATAAAACCCCAGAAATAGATGAAAAGCAATGCCACGAATTGAAGGAATGATCTAGGCTATATTTTATCCATAAACTTTAAGATTTTTTTAAATCGAATCGGGTTGCTGGTATTGTATGAAATCGTGTATGTTTTAGTTGAATGTTAGTGTTAGGAAATATATATGTCCAATAACAATATAATATTGAAAACTGGTTTTAAATTATAAAAACAATATAAGCATTTAACCAAAGCGTTTCATTAAAATGTTATGTACCCCGTCCGCTCCTTGAGTCGCCAACAGATCGATAATGTTACCAATTAGTCGGTACCAATTTTCCAATAAAACTTCAAACTGTTTTCCATTCCATTATCTCTCCCCGCCCTTTATTACTGGCAAAGTTAAGCTACGACTCCTCTTTCTACTCCGCTCCTAAATTATTACAATAATAATATTATGATATTAATAATTGTATTGATAAGGAGACTCTCGTAATAAGGGTAAACCGTCCCCTTTCTGCCAGCCATCTTCAATAGGAGAATTTATGTAACTAATGAAATAAGCGAAGTGCCGCACCCCGCGACCCCCTCAACCCGCTACCACCCTCCCTTCATTATCGGAAAGTTTGAAATATAATTTGAAATTATGCTCAATGTTATATTGAAGATAAGAGAAACACAAATTCCTTTAATTGGACTTGTTAAAGTGACTCAAATTAACTTAACACGGAGTTGATGGTATTACTTTTGAAGTTGCGAATTATGACGGACTGTCCGTAGGCTTGTGCGGAGTTCATGGGGTGATTAGTGGTCGAAAGAACAGTTATCGTTTGCTCCGGGCCGCCACTCTTATTTAATGGTCTGACGTTTATGGGAGCCTATAGCATTGTTTTACGAACTCCTAACGAAGTAGAATGTGTTAACTTATCGACTTACTACCTACTTCGGTTTTAAATTATTGCTTATTTTGACGATTCCATTTGAGTTTCCACCGACCAGTCGCATTTGCTTTGATGTAGATGAAGTGGCGGAACAAACGACAATTAGGAATTTTACGTGTAATTTGTGTAGGTACGTAAACATCAGGGTTAACTAGTTTAAACTCAATATTTTTTCACCTTTTTAATATTAACATTTTTAACGTTACGTTGTCAGCCAAACTTTATATTATATAATTCATCTAATGTAATTTTAAAATTAAAAAAAATGTTAGCCGTAGGGTTGCGCGTCAGTTGTGGAAACTTATCGTAACATCTGTACTTATGTACTTGAGCGTGATGGTCACGCGAGTTTAGTGCTTTTTCATCATCCCAAAAGTGCCCAAAGTGCCAAAAGAGTTTTCACTTCAATAAAAAATAAACATTCCCATGCTCAATACACAACAATTACTCGTTTACTTAAGAAATATAGTAACAAGTTATTTGTATAGCCTGTTTCATCCTGCTATAATTATAGATAAAGGCATATAATGTAAATTGTAACAAATTGTATGTGAAACCTGCAAGGCGTCCGGTCGTCTATTGATTTAGCCATTGCGGCCGCAGAGTTCGGCCCCACTTCTAAGCTCTCGCAACTTGAGACTATAACAATTAGGCCTCAACCTCCATATAATTGTTAAAGATTGGCTTATTGACGTCTCAACGTGCTTATATTTTTGTATAACATTAAAGCAACTTACGAGCCTATAGTGAGCGACCTATATGTGCGAGCGATGTGGGCTCTGAATCCGGTCCGTTCCGGTTCAGTAAAAGTAGTTTTCAGGAACAAGAAAAAGTGCATTCACTTTTGATAGACGGCAGATATAGGCATTTTTTAATGCAGGTGAGTGTGACGACTAACAATAAGCTAAATAACTAATCTACGTCATGGTAATTTGCTACTAACCCAAATACAACTACATATTATGTTCGGGGGACTTGTTCCCGTCAATCGAGATAAGAAACACAGCTGTATGACGCTACGATTTCATGGTAAAACAGCCGGACTCGTAGGCGAAAAAAATCACTGTCACGTACTTGGCTTACAGTTAATTTTCAACTATTTTAAAAACCGAAGCGGTACTATTTTCATCCAATGATCTTTTTAATTGGCCCTTTAAATTAAAATTACACTACTGTTAAAGGCCCTGACTAGGTTAACGTGATGAAAGTCTTTAAAAAAAATTGAAATTAATTTTTTCTTTTTAAATAATATAATGTTCTCCTGAATGAATTTTGGTCATGGCATTCCGTCTAAACAGAGATTATTCGTCTGCGCAGGACAGGATTATAACGCGCAAGTGTGTGCCGCCAACTTCCTGACTTCCGGTTATTACTGATAACTTTTTGATAGAAAAATTCAATTATTATGGCACAATTCTAGATTCTGAACACGGGACTACATGATCAACAGTCATGCTTGAGACCACAAGACATTCAAGGCAGTCAAAAGACAGTCTTTAAAATATATTTAAATGTATGTGGGACGTTCTTCTTTTAGACTCGACAAACTATTCAGTGTTTGGAATAAATCAAATTTGTTACAACAAAATAGATTTTGGAATAAGCTTTTTCTTGTAAATAAAGATTTCATCCAAAGTACGACTTCGTAATGAGGATACTCGCAGTAGAACCGCTGAACGGACATTGATATTGCCCAATGAATAATCAATAACCAGAAGTGACAAAAGGTCAGCCATATAGATCGACGAACTGACAACTGTTGTAGTAGAAAGGTTCTCGAGTGGCAACGTCGTACCATTAGATGGAGTGACGACTTGGTAAGACTTGCAGATGGCTTCATAGTCAGCAGTGGAATTGGTAAGGGCTGCAATTTCACTTCTGTCATTGATCACCACAATGACAAAATTGAAATTCAATTTTTAATATTTAAATTAAAGCTATTTGCAGATCAAATACTAAGATAAAGCATTAAGAAAATAAATTTGAATCAACATCGTCTCAACTGAAATAAACTACGGTGGCTTCAATTAGATGCAGATCGAGATCTAATTATTCGGATTGGACTCGTAGCTGGCGCAGCACTATTCTGATTGTCGACAAGCGATTTCGGAAATTACTAAGGCGTCGACGCTCGCTCCTCTCCCCCCCCCCCTCTCCAGCTCCTTGCCTTTCGGTTAGACGGTCAATCACTGCACGGTTACCCCATAAATTTTAATAGGGACACAATTCACTTTGACATGTTTTGCTTATTAAATTGCGTTCATGTTTCTTGCTAGACAATTGGCGGCTTTACTCTAAACATTTATTTTACATTTAACGTTAACAATTGACCGTGTGCTGGCGGTCTAGAATAACCACTACCCTACGAGTATATCGTCCCGTAGGAGTCGCAAGAAACGACAGAGGACTCTCGCTACTTACGAGAGAGGAGATAGATATTGTTCTTAGTTCTTCTACCTTATAATATTTAACGTGTTTCGATATATTTTTTTTTTGCAGAGAATTGTCATTTTTAGAATAAATACATAAGCTTTTACACGTCTAATTACTTTTTTTTACTTGTACATATTTGGAAACATTCTGTAACGTAAAGAACACAACTTAAAAAAAAATTACTTTTATCAAAAGTTTCAATTATTTTTAGTTTTTTGTATTTGGCTTTTATTACAAAAAAGTACCTACATAGACAGCCGAATTGTGAACCATTTTTTAATGTTTTAAATTCGGCTAAAACTCAAAACAACGTGCATTAAAATCAATGATTTCAAAAGTAGTAATATATAAGTCAATGATTAAAATTAACTTATTCATGTAAAAAGGTTAGAGCATTACATGTCGAAGTCAATAATATATGAAACTGTCATATTATTATACAACATTTCACAACACGAAATTACATATTAGATTCTGGCTTCGTGACCCCCCAGCAAAAGTTAGAAGACCCATGAAATGCAAAGGAAAATTTAAACTCTTCTTTAAAACATTTAAAAGTAATGTGCTCACAGCTGGACACGTGCCTCTTTTGCAGGAAAGATTTGGTTAATCGTGACGCTTATTAAGCGATTCAAGGGTACCAGATACCACACACAGTGTGTAAATAAAATGGTACAGCCCCATCTATCCAAATTCATAACATTTGTCTGGTATTTTCCATAGTCCTATGGCACCCACGAGACGACACATGGTAATGGACTCTCTTAAGCCACTACCACACAGCAATAAACTTAAATGAAACTAATGAATTTAAGGCAGAAACCCTTTATTAAACTTTCATATTCGTAGCTTTAGAAATATAGCAGAGAAACTGGTTCATAGATGTGTAGAACAAAAATCTTCAACTCTCATTACCATAATAATTTAATTAATCATACCCCACCCGTCCCGGCTACACAATAACTAACTTCGTACTATTGTTCACCGTCTAAAGAGTTGCTCACATCTCTGTCTGGGTGACGTCACTTGTGTGTCGGAAATTCAACCTTTTTGCTCCATTCTTAAGGAATAACAAGTAAGCGCTATAAAAACAATGGGTGCGTTTTGGCAGAAAAAAGCGCTAGCAAGCGCTTGTAAGCAAAATGGCGAATCTCAACAGTTTTCGGCCAGGCCAGAACGTTTGCTAACTTCAGTAGCGCTGACACAATCCGCCATTTTGCTTATTTAAATTGTTTGTTTTGAAGTAGAGTTTATAAGTTGTTTTGTGCAATATTAGTTTTAAGTAATATAATGACATGAATAAACA
>DWHP01004523.1:0-12514 GCA_018247895.1 Parnassius honrathi
ATCTTCTAAGTGTTGGCTCGTACTCGCAGTGGGAGTAGGACTTGTTGGGGCTATATAAAGAATTTTCTTCGAATCGTGACTTTTGAAACAACTAATGGAATTTTCGGGAACATCTAGCTTTCCTTTTTTCGATGTAGATGGTATTGTGCAATCACTACGATCAGCCTAAAATAAATAATTTACTTATTTAAGCCAGAAGATGTACGGGTAGCTAGTATGGTGGCTCGATATGAGTTGTAAATACCTAACCACCAAACCCAATCGCAATAATCGAGTACTCGTACGATATATTATAAATAACCGAATACTAATGTAGGATAGGACATGGAATTATGTGCCTGCGAATGAAGTAATGTTATTTCGAGGTAACGAACAACTTTTACCATCAATAATTTAACAGAGTGGAATTAACTTCGCGTACAAGCTAAGTTAACTGAAGTGAGTAGCACGCGCGTATTGTTGCTATGCCGGCTGCAGGCGGAATGCACGGCGGTGTGTGTGTTGTTATCTGCGAGAACTGCTTGGGTCCTGCAGGTCTCGGGCCTCGGGGTGTGCCCCCATTACCCGGACTAATCCTCGCGGCCCACTACTATGGGCCGGTCCTGAGAGCACGGCGGTTCGGCTCGCGCGCTGGCGAAGGCGTGGGGCGTTGTCACATCGACGTCGCGCTATTGTTCTTTTGCAGTGGCGTGATGTTAGAGCGTGGCTTAATCCTCATACGCGTAGCGGATTTATGTGGATCCAAGGGAAGTGAGTTACGCCACATATTCCCCCTGGCCAGACCGTAACCACGGTCGATAATAAATTAACTTATGGATTGCTAAAGTTGTGGCGTACAGCACTAGTAGTGCAATAATTTCGGTTGCAGTGATACCAGTTTATTTTTATAAAAATTGCACACTTGCTGCGAGTTAGCAAGTTTCGATTTGACTTATTTGACCTTTATTTTGTATATAACATTTTGATAAATACTAGTTGTTGATTATATTAAATTATATAATATTCAGAATCGTGTTGAAATTAAGCTGAATATATAAATAGTTCAACAAAATCCACTACACATCTATATGTAATGATTATTATTCATCACAAAATGATTTAGTTATTAGGAAATAAATTTTCGTTAATATTATATATAGTAGTAAATTATATTTATTTAAAAATAGATTATTTTTCACATTTAGAACTATGATGGCCACATTTGGTTTTTGTCGAAAATATTCAGAAAGTACGAGTTTTATTGATAATATTACTTTAATATTATGTTAAAAGTACTCACAGATGAAGTCACGCTGTCCTTTTGTAGATTTGACGTTTTTGATTGTTTTTGCATGTAAATACACTGCAATTCGGCATTTTGTCGGAGCTCGATTTACTGGCACGATCACTTCGGAATGGCGCACGACTTTTTTTTGCACCCCAAGCAATTAAGGGCAATACCCGCAGCCGGCTGCGTGGTTATGTGGAGACTTTTACGGCGCATTTTATGGCGCACGACGCGGAGCAACTAGTTTTATATAACGGGCATGAAGTGAACTCTCGTACCTTTTACAGAGGTGTATGCCTTGGAATGCCGCCTCCTTTGGTTTAATTCTCAAAGACCCCACAGGATGACATATTCATTGGAATCTTGGCATAATATAATTTAAAATGAAGTTGAAGACAAAAGTAACCATTTTGGTACCTATCCTCCAAAAAACTACTAGTTTTTCGCTAACATATCCGTTGTAGCAAAAAAATTTGAAAAAATGATTGCAAATGTACATTAAAAATGACGAATTTATCCAGGATTAAATAATGTCTACTCAATAATGAAATTAGTAATTTTTCTTTTTTTTGCCTGGTTATATGGTAGAATTCATAAATTACGCCATAATATCGTTTAAAAACGGGGAAGTTTAATTTGATTTAAATGCAATACGGAATGCGTGGATTTTAACAGGCTGTAACGGTAACGTGTAAGTGTTGAACTCTTCTTAGGGTAAAAAGTGGTAAGAACAAATAAAAGTGAATCCCGATTATCCACTCCGTCTGGGATGGATAGACAAACACGCGTTTCTGAGTATCCACCTTAGGGTGGATAAACTGAATAACCCACATTTTTTAAAATAATGATTAATAGCCATTTATTTTAAGCATCAATTTTTTTAAATCACAAAAAATACTCGAGTCTCGTAGGCCTAGTAGATATGCCTAACGTAGATCAGTGGTTCCCAAAGTTGACTGGGCTCCGACCTACCTAACCAAACTGTCAAATTCGGGCCCCTCTTTTCCCTATTAAAAAAGTTAAGTTTCATTTAGAAAATATATCCGCCAAATATGTGAACTTGAGAATGAATTATTCGTCTAGTAGATACTGAATATATTCCGTTTTTCCTACCAAGTAAATTGCAACTTAATTGCGTAATTCCACTGATCGTGTCGGTACTTTCCCCTTGGATAACCAACACACCTCCGTATGCAATCCTTTGAAATAAACGTGCTTGTAAGGGTTTTGTTTCAATATAATTTACAATCTTCACAACTGTATTTAGTACTGTTTTGAAATCATTAGGCAATGCTTTTGAAACAAATGCTTCTCTATGAAAGCTACAGTATGTCCATAAGGCACAGGTTTTGTGTAAGAACTCTTGTAATTGCTATCTCTGCTAGCATTGCTATTTTTCCCGCACATAGCCCGCACACCGTTAGCGCATATACCGACACAATTCTTCCAGTGTAAGCTTTTACCTTTTGTGTAGAAATCAATTGCATTGAAAATTTTCTCGGCCGTTCCACGACTAATTGGCTTACAGATAAAGAAATCTTCATGCATGTCGTTTTGCAATATATAACGCGCAAAAACAAGTAGTTGACATAGGCCTTGTACGTTAGTAGATTCATCTATTTGTAGTGTAGAATATTTACTACAAACTACTCTCCAGAGTAATTCGTCTTCTGTCCATTCAGCCATTTCGCCGATTCGTCGTGCAACAGTATTATTAGACAGTGGTATGCGCTCGATTTCCTATACTTCTTTTTCTCAAAACATCACTACAACAACATCTTTAATCGATGGTAACACTAAATCTTCGCCAATGATATGAAGATTACCTGTTCTGGCGATCCTTAGGCTAATGAGGTACGAGACATATCATACAGCATGTTCATTAATATTAATAAAATGTGAAACAATATTTTTTGACGATTTCGTATGCAAGTAATTTCTTTGAAAAAATTCTACTGGTTTATTCTTAAAATGGGAATGCTTCGTTTCTAAACGACGCATGAACTTACTTGAGCGCATACTTTCGTTCGCCAATATTTTGTAGCAAATCACGCATTTTGGATGCGGATCTATCGTATTATAACGCTCTCCCCACTCTTCTCTCTTCGTTTAATAAATATATTATATTATTTATAATTAGTTAATTTCCCCTATTTAAATAAAATTATATATATGTGACAAGGACAAATAAAATATGTTTTGATCTTTCTAAATGATCTTTCTAAAGGTTTAATAATAGGCTGTTTATAATATTTTTGGCGTAGTTAGGACCCTTATTTACGTTGTGTTTGTTTAGTAACTTAGTTCTGTTAGATGTTTTTTGGAAGAAAGAATATTCACTAGAGCAAATGATAGCTGTTGGTAGTGCCTTATAAGCTAAGTGAATCCCGTTCACGATGACAGCGCTCGAGAAAAGTTAAGAGCATAAAACGTCCCTATTCCACTTGTATCAGGTTTAAACTAATAATTTTTTATTATTTATCCCTTCCCGCTTGGAAAAGGCTCACAATATATTTATACAAAATACCCGATACGAGGGCTTCGCTCTCCCACATTTATTTAAAAAAATGTAGGGGAAGCACACGGCTCCACAAGGCACACGCCGTGCGCGGTGAGAGCCAACCATTTCGATACACTCCCCCCGAGGTGAACGCTAATTCGGGAACTGGACCGTAGTCCACAGCAAAATAACTGGCGAACCAGTAAAAGAGGTTTGGCTCCTTGCTAGTGCGTAAGCACAAACATCGACCGAAGTCGCGAATGTCAATGCGTGTAAACGCCATACAGAATGCGAACGAATCCAGCCACAGTGAATGTACGTCACACGGTTTAGGCATGTAGCCACACTGGCCGTATACCCTCTGTGAGCGCCATCACCTGCCGGACCGCCGCTCCTGCAGACGTGATGTACGCGTATAGCATCACCACCAATTGCATGATCAGCACGGCTACTAGCCGCAGAGCGTGTCATGAGTCTACCGCTCACCTCAAGGGAATGGGCCCCACGTTGAGAGAGTTTCTTCAGATCCTCTCTGCAGCTACCACCCACATGAAGTTGACACATATGCTCCACCAACCAATACAACGGCGGATATAGCCAAAGGAAGTTATAAGATGTTAGTAATAATTTACCGCCCGAAAGGGTTTGTGTCACTGACGTTGGGTAAATGCATTTTCGATCATGTTTGTCTCACTCACCAACAAGTTACCTTCAATCATTCAAAGGTGGGAAAGTTACAGAGATATATTATTATTTGTTATATAAAATATCATGGAGGTCAGACAGTCTGCAGCCCCGTAATGAACGGACCCGACTTGCTGACGTATAATGCCAAACACGGCGGCAACCTGCGGTACGCAATCGCGATGAGAGCGTAAGTGGCACCGTACTGTGGATCAGACAACGGTCCGAGGAGCCAAGAGGGGCATCGACGGAGACCTGACATCCGTCTGGATGAGAGGTCAGCAGAAGGTCCAACAGGGAAGGTACATGATCTTCCACATCTGGGATCCGCGTAGGCTACCCAGCTGTGTCAGACCATATGCCAAAGCAAAGTCACAAACAGTCATGATCGGTTTTACGAGAACCAAGCCATTCAGCGTGGTGGGCGTTAAAATCACCAAGTATCACGTCTCTGTGGATGGGATCTGTTGTAGCACGGCGTCTGTAGCCATCTGCAAGTGGTCTATGAGTCGGTCTGTTTCGGCATTACCGTTATGGGACCTATAGAGGCACCCGTAGACGCGGGGATGATCTTCGCTGTCTACGCGCAGCCATATGATGGACAGGTCCGTGCCTTCAAGGCTGCCGAGGCGTCGAAAACAGATGTCATTCCTGACGTACACGAAAACTAAACTGTTACGCAGCCAATCACGAGGCACCGCGTCGGCATAACTTGTCTACTGTCTTATATTACCTGGTTCTAATATTTTACTATGTGAAATCATTCTGGATTTAAACATCGAATTATACTCACCTCACTTAGTTGTTGTAATTATTGTTATAATTACTGAAAATTAAATGTATTTTTAACGCAACCTCTGGCTGGAGCACACATAATTCGTACGTCAACACGGAACTGTCTCAAAAACAAAAACTAATAACCAATCCCGCCAAAACAAATGCTTACCGCTGAGTTCGTGTGTCTGCGGTTATTACTTTGATCATTTCCACAGATCGTTAAGCCTTTACGACATTCCCAGCTTTAATTTTATAAGTTTAGTTATCCCTACGACTAGTCTTTGTATGGAATTTAGAAGTTATAGATGATATTTTTAATACAATTAGACAATCAATTGTACCCCGACGCAACAAGCAGTTCGTTACTACAAAAATGATATGGAAATTGACAAACGTATCTAATTGGGTACTCACACAATTATAAACACAATTTCATCGTTATCTTTCATTTTGTACAAGAAAATAGAAATGAAACTACTACTACTACTACTACTACTACTGTGGTACTTTAGTAGTTATAGAATAATTTAATAGTTAAAATTAATTTCAGAAGAATCATCAGAATTAATCTAAAAAATGATTCTTTTACCTTATTTTTATTGGCTTACCTTGTAGGTAAGCCAATAAAAATAAGGTAAAAGGTAAGTCAAAACTCTGAAAATTATTTGCAAGTTTTACTGGGCTAACTCTTACGTCACCTGTAATTTTATTAGGTAAATTTCGGTGCAACATGTGCAGTGTTTCCTACACCAATTTGTAAATTTCCCCGAAAATCCATGTCGAATTCCCCAATTTAGGGACAAAACTTCAACAAATTCCCCACAAATACCCCTCAACTTTATTTTAAGAAATGAAACAGTTTTGAATTAATTTTGTAATATTTATTTTTTTACTAATTTTTTTTCTTTTTTACCGTATTTTTTTCACAATTTCTATATAGCCTGTTTGTGAAAGGGTAGGGTAGAGTGGGCATAGACAGAGAATGCTAGGGCGTAAGTATAGTAATATCTAATGTATTGTTATAGATTAAAAAAAATCAGCGTCCGCACATTTTTTGACCCTATAATCAGCTGGTTCTATTTTAAGTTATACTGCTGGTTTTATATTTCAGTATTTTCATGACTTTTTTTATATAATTATCGTTTCATTTAGCTGTACTAACATGGTGTAGAGTGAATAAAGCTTTTTTTCTTTCTATAGTAAAACGTATATAATAATTTAAATTATATATATAATTTTTTTTTTCATCGGGATCGATTTTCTTTCTGTCCCACCGTCAAAGGTATCGTAACTACTATCGTTTGTCTTCATTTTTGGTTGCGTTTCATTAACAGCCGGTATATATACAGACAACAATAATAGTTTTGTAATTAATAAAATCAATAGCGCAACATTCGAATACTGCATTTATGGAGAGTCTATCTTAATGTCATCAGTGTTTATGCCCCTACACTAGAAAATTCTGATGAAATTAAGGACAAATTCTACGAAGAATTGACGCGGTGCATATATCGTATCCGTCCAAGAGAGCAAATCCTTCTCTTGGACGACTTTAATGCCCGAGTAGGACGAGATTATGACGCCAGGCTTAAAGTTCTGGGCAGACATGTTGTTGGTAAAATGAAAAGCAGCGGTCAACTGTTGCTTAGTCTTTGTGCACAATTAGGTCTTGCAATTGCAAATACTATCTTCAAATTGCCTGCCAAGTACAAGGCAACGTGGATGCATCCCAGATCGAAGCATTGGCATCTTATTGATTACGCTATCGTGCGTCAGTCAAAAAGACGTCTCTCAAGTCTAAAATATCGTGCGTGGTGCTCACTGTTGGACTGATTGCCGGCTTGTTATCATTAAATTAAATCTTCGTCTTCCACGTCCTTGTAGATCGGAAAGATCTAAACATATACGCCCGAACCTTGAACGACTCCAAGATATTAACACGAAGGTTAAATATGCGGAAACCTGGAGCACTGCTCTGCAGCCCCTCGACCTAAAATTAGGTGAGATCAATATTGTCTGGGAGTCTCTATCTTCTCATATTCTCGACACTGCTAAATTTACTTTGGGTTTGAGAGTTTGATGAGAATGAGGGGGTACTTACGGACGTAGGCTGCTAAAGCAGTACAGAAGAACACATCAGAGTGGGGGTGTTATGGAGTTGCGTCATAGTGATCTGTAGCTGCGTAAGCTCTCACGACAAGCGAAAGATAAGTGGTTGCAGGAGAAGGCTCGTCAGATGCAGTGGCTCGCTGATATCAACCAGCTCGGTGAGTTTTATGCTGAGGTGCGACATCTACTCGGTACGTCCCATTTGGCGAAAGTTTCACTGATGCAACTAGTGGTGAAGCGCTTTTTAAAAGCAGGGAGGAAATACTCGAGCGATGGGCGGAACATTTCAACACCCTACTTAACGTGGATCACTTTGTTGACATAGACCACGTTCGCTGCCTACCTCAACAACCCTTAGCCCTCGAGCTCAATGAGCCAGTCTCGCCTGACGAGGTTGCTCTTGCCATTAAGCAACAGCAAAATAAAAGCGATTGGTGTTGATTCCATACCGGGTGAATTATTGAAGTATGGCGGTGGGATTTGTATTCGGCGATATGGGAATTTTTTGTCTTTATGTGGGAAAAAGAACAAGTCCCTAATTCTTTTAAGAAATCCTTCATACGTATATATAAGGGCAAGGGTGACCGGTCGAACTGCAAGTCTTACCGTGGCATTTCGCTACTTTCAGTGCCTGGAAAAGTCTTCGCCAGACTTGTATTAAACCGCCCCAGGAAACTTTCCAAAAGGATTTTGCCGGAATCCCATTTCAGCTTCCGACCTGACCGTGGTACCTGTGAGGCGATTTTCTCATTGCGTCAACTGCAGAGATCTGGTTCATAATATGTATCTGTGTTTTGTAGACCTTGAGAAGGCATTCGATAGTGTACCGCGAGAAGCCCTCTGGATAGTGATGCGGAAAATTGGATGCACTGAGAAGTTTGTGAGACTTCTGTGACTCCTACATGACGACATGCTGAGCTGCATCGCAGTAAACGCTGATCAGTCAAAATTGTTTTCACTTTACCTGTGGGGTAAAACAAGGGTGTGTCCTTGCACCCACACTTTTCGCGTTATACTTTGCAGTTGTAGTCTAGGAAGTCTTAAAAACTACCCCTGAAGGAATCCGCATTCGTTTCCGCAATGATGACAATCTTTTCAGCTTAGATAGACTTAAGCCCCTTACGAAAGTGTGTTACGCACTTATTACAAAGATCGTCTATGCAGATGATCTATGTTTTGTGACCGATTCCTTAGCTGCCCTGCAATAGCTTGTGACCACCTTTCATGAGCCGTGCCGTAGTTTTGGTCTGAAGATAAGTGTTAAATGGAAGTGATGTCTTTGGATTTCTACGGTCGAGAGACACTGGCTAACAAACTCGGTGATGATATACTTAAGCAGATCAATACATTTCATTATCCGGGAAGCACGATAACATTAAAGTGTGACCTTGATGCTGAAATCAACAGTCGGATCGGTGCCACTACTGCGGTATTTGGTAAACTGGATTGCAAGGTCTTTGGTTCACACGACCTAAAGCCGGCCACCAAAATTAACACTTATAAGGCGGTAGTGCTGCTTAACATATTGTACTCTTCGGAGTCATGGACAGTTTACTGCCGTCATATACGAACGCTGGATCACTTCCACTTGCAATGTTTGCGCAAAATTCTCAACATACGTTGATCTGGTCGCATTCGGAATACGGAAGTGCTGCGTAGAGGCCATAATATGGGGATTGAGGCCTACCTTATTAGGGCAATAACTCCGTTGGTGTGGACACTTATCGCGAATGTCTGACCGGCGTACGGCAAAGTGCATCTTTTTCTCTGAACTTGAGAAGGGCAAGCGTAAGCATGACCGACATCTCCTCAGGTACAAAGATGTACTTAAGCGCCACATGAAGAAGAACGACATTGAGCCTTCAGAATGGGAGCAAACAGCCACTCGACCACCGGAGTGGAGGTCTTTGGTGAAAGCTAAGGTCAAAATGTTTGAGGAGGATCGCTGCTCTGAATTGGATGCTCGACGTGATGAACTCAAAGCACGCCCACCTTTTGCAATTAACTATAATTTCTGTAATGGTGTGCTCACTTGCCCGCATTGCGCGCAAACATTTGTAAAAAAGAACGGCTACGTTAGCCACGCACGAGCACACCAACGACTGGATCGAAGTTGAAGAGGTCGCCGTGGCCGAAATCGGTCGAGGATTATATACATTATGGAGAGTTTTGCTATATCTGGAATTTCTTTATACTTGTGACCTTTCTTCGTAAGAATACATGTTCCCCCTCTTTTACAGTCTTCCTTGCGTAGCATGCTGCCAAAATGTAATTGGGAATTAACAATAGCTTTTCGTGACCTGCCATCATAAAATGTTCTGATAAACAGATTATGTCAATTTCGGTATCTTCATCCGAAATTTCTTCAAGACATACAGTAAGCTCATTCTTGTTCAATAAGCCAGCAATGTTTTGATTTAATTCAAGTGCTTAAAAGAGAAAAAACTGCTCTGTTGTTTGTTAGTATTTTACATACATACATAAACACTTACGCCTGTCACCCAGAGGGGTAGACAGAGACTACAGACTGATTTTTTTGGCACGATCCTGACACACCTCTCTCGCCTCCTTCACGTCCATATACTTACGTACACATGCTCGTCGGTTAAGGGTACTCCTAATTTGGTTCGTTTTCAATAAATCGCTAATTTGGTCGATAAATTTTCGCCTAGGACGTCCCTTTCCTTCACTTCTGCAACATAAATTTTCTTTGTCACTCTTTCCTCATTAATTCTTTTCACATGACAAAACCACCGAAGCATTCTTTTCTTAATCCTGGTCACAACGTCATCTTGCAAAGCACACTCTTCTCTTAATACACAATTTCTCACCCTGTCATTCAGATTCAGCCCTAAATCACTCCTTAACTACCGCATTTCCACTGCGTTTATTCTAACTAATTCTAACTTTCACTACCATACGTTAAAGTAGGGATCAACACAGCATTGTGAATTGCCATACGTGCCTTTTTTGACACATTCTGACTCTTCACAATAGAGTGTAGGGCCCCATTTATTCTATTTCCCGCGTTCACTCGTCGTTCTATATCCTTATCATATCTCTCTTCCCTGCTAAAATTATTATTTAGATCTATAAAATGGATTACCCCAAAATAATGCATGATTATATTAACTATCGAAAATATCTTCTTTATTCAATAAAAATATATTGGACCTGTGTAGATCGAACTGAAATTCACTATCAAAAATGGAAGGCAGCCCAAGAAATGAAATATATTTAACATAATGATTTCTTATATTAGTTTTATTTAATATATTTACATATTCGACGTAAGAAAATGAAATTTAGTTGTTCAAATTTGATTTTTACGTGTGACTAAATTAAATTAATACCACGCTGCAGCTATATTATGGTCGCACGTACGGGTCGGCGCGACTGGATTAGGACCACGCTCTCGCAGAGTACCAGCATAAAATAGCAGCTGTGTCTCGTACGGTGAGCGTAAAAGACCGAAGATCATACCCGAAAATTAGGCATTCCATTTTCGTACTCTGGGCTCTAGTGTCCAACTACTGCATTTTAATTCTTAATCGAGGATAAATATAGCTGTCCACGGGCCACAGATTCCACTTACCATCATGTGGACTATATGCTCGTTTGTGACCCCTATTCTATAAAAAAGAAGAATAAACAATTTGGAAGATTCTAGATTTATATAAAACGACGGGTTGCACTCAGGGAGTGTCGGCTGAAGTTAAAACTTGAATATTAACGCTGCGCATTGTTGATATTTTGGAATGGTTAGGGAATAATTTTGTACTATCATTTATGTGGTAGAATACAATATTTATTTATTGCGCTATCGTACACAAACATGACAGTTTATATTACATTAAAAAGTTTATCTCTCAGAAATCAAGCGCGGGCATACATTTTCGCTGCGCCGTAGAAAGAGAGGAGGATACTTCCTCTCCTACTCCGCGCCCGCTGTCTCTCTCCATCCGTCTTACGCATTTTCGATCAGGACACGAGACCAGACGCGAGTTTAACATTTTTTACCCAGTACAGAAAAAGTGTACAACGCCGCTAAAGAAGTTCTCACTTCAAAAATAAATAACTATACGTGGTATTCTAATCGTGGTAGAGCCACGCTGCAGCTATTATGGTTGTAGCATGAGTGGGTCGGCTCGACCAGGGAAGGATTACGCTCTCACAGAATACCAGCGTAAAATAGCAGCCCAATGCTGCTGTGTTTCTTATGGTGAATGTAGAGAACCGGAGACCCGTTTTACTGGAATCGAGGCATTACATCTTAGTCCTCAAGGGTGTCAACGCATCTGGATTTTGATTCTTAATCGAGGTTAGATGTCCATGGGCCACAAAATCCACTTAACATCAGGTGGACTGTGTGGTCGTTTGTCACCCTTATCCTATAAAATATATATTGATTACTATTACTCACTATTCAAAGTGCATTGTTGGATATATGCCTCTCTAAAGATTGCCATATACGAGTAGGTAGACTTTACCATAGTCGCCACGTTTGCTAGGCGGTTAGGAAACGCAGTTCTTTTTTATTATTTTCTGTTGATATCAGGAATATGGTGCTGTCTACCCCCTGTTTCATCTTCCCTCTGTCCTCTGTACTACGTCTATGGGACGGTATGGGACAATGGACTTGTTATTCATACTCATGACCGAATTTCGGTCATGGCGACCAGTTTTAACGGAGATTAGCTATCAGCTCAATACCGGATTGTAGTGCTTAAGTGTATGCGTAAGCACAGGTGCACTCCTCGGACGGCAGTTACGACTAGAAAGAGATCAGGCGCAGGAGCAACGACTTTGCGTGCTTTTCAAGGCAATGGGTGATACACCGCCAACTTTTCTCGACGGTGTCGTCTCCGGGCGGCTACTGTGTACATCTTGATAGATGCCCATGATCATCCGTTGAACTTACGACCTCTAGACTAGAGCCAGTTGTATTTTTTTTAATTATGCTTCAGATATATTATTACGGTGTTGTTATTCTGTCGGCGCCACTGACTAGACCCTTTAGCAGTTAATAATTAACTTCCGACTATTTTTTAACCTAAGAGGAAATTAGGAGACTTAAGGGCTTAAATAAATAAATTATTCAGCCCAGAAGACTTGAATAAACTTCGAATAAGCTTATTTTATGAAGTTTTAAGCGAGCCGTGATGTCTGTTGGAATG
>DWHP01004524.1:0-12514 GCA_018247895.1 Parnassius honrathi
CAAGACTGGATTTACGATGTCCGGACGTAGTCTGGCCCGGTCCTTAAGCAGCGGGAGGTTTAGCAGCTGCTTAACGTGATCGTCCGCAATTCGTCGGACGTTGGCGTACCTTCCTGCGAGGAGTTTCCGAGCGGTCTGATAGGCGTCGTCCGACAATTTCAAATGGCCGACGACGCACAGGGCCTCCCCCTCCAGTGAAGCCAGGAGGTACGCCATCTGCTGACTTGGCGTCAAGTCCCTCCGGGCGTCCACTAGGCTATCAAAAAGTCCAACAAAGGTCAGCTAGTCAGTGAGGACCCCGGAGAACCTTGGTAGGTCCAGAGTTGGGAGTAGTCCCAACAGCTCCGGCTGAGTAGGCTGCTTCCGAGGGGACTTGAGCAGGCCACTCAGCCGAGCTTCACGCGCTTCACTAGCATACTTGACACCCGCCTCGATCAAGTCGTCCGTGAGCGAAAAGAATTGCTCGTAGTCCGCGAGGCAGGAGTCCAGGGCCCCCTGTTCCGCATCCGAGGCCAAAAGCTCTGTGTAAGCCTCCTCCACTACGGCCCTTCGGGCCATGACCTGCTCGAGCCGCTTCTCTAAACTATGGACCCGTTCGGGTCGCCCTATCAAGGTGTGGGCATTCGCGGCCCACCGCAGCTCCACCTGCAGGCGAAGCGCCGATGGCTTGTGCGATGGCATTACAACTAAATACAAATCACTATCAAACTAAATCAAATATGTAGTCAATTAGCTTACAATATTCAAAATACAATAAAATAGTGGAACAAATATTTAAAAAGAAACGCTAATCTCTTTTAACCAAATGACAGCAACAGAGAGATATAAAAATAAAACTTAATTTACATAAGCGATAATCGACAGTTAAGTAAGGATGTCAATATTTTTTTTTCCAATTACACTACACGGCAAGTATACACTACAGTCGGTCAACAAAGATGCCTCGCTTAGGCGCCGACCCTTCGGCAGTTTAATCTATTATAATTACTCTAATCTATTATAGTATCTGACGCGTAGGTACCTAATCCCGACCTACACTCCTGCTTGCACAGCCTAAAGGGCGTGGTTCTACCTTCTATCCACTAACAAAACAAAAAAAAAATTATTACGGCCTGGCGTGATTGAAGAAACAATTAACCACGCTCTGCTACCAGTTTGTTCCGGCCCTCAGTTGCCCCGACAAACGTCGACTGGGATAGGGCTCATCAGTACCCCAACTCGACGAGCAACTCGAGGGTCGGGCCTAATGGCCTGTGGACAACTATTACATAGTGGCTGCGCACAAGCAAACAAAACTTACGGAATTCCGGAGACAGGGTCGACCACAAGTCGCCGTCAGGGGTAAGTAATGGTAGTGTGTGAGTAGTGTGAGAAAGTGTGTAATGTGACCTGACTTCATCGATGTAATCTTCAGCAGAACCTCATGCGTTGCCACGCTCCACAAGGCGCAATCACTCCAGTGGCCTTTCACCGTTATCCAAACTCCAGTATAACGTCACTTAGCACAACTATAATCTAAGAGGAATGAGACCTCCGTCCGGGTCACAACGTTTTAGCGATCCACCCGATAAGCAAAATTTCTTCGTACGATATCAAAATGCCAAGCCAAGCAACTCGTCGGCACAAATTAATAGCAATTGAAGTAAAATTAATCACTCAACCTCAAAGTAAGATTCGTTGTCACGTATACTAACAAATTAGACAACACAAAGTGAGGCAGTCGAGCGCGTTCTAATGATTTTAACTTAGCTTCCCGTCATCTACTCGATGCGGCCTTAGCCTACAAGGGATTGTTCCAGACTGCCTCGCAGCGCCGCAGGCGCAAGCGAATCGCTCCCCGCGCAACCCGTCATCAAACTGGTTCCCCGCTCGAGACTAGCGTTACGATCGAGCGTAAACAATTTTTGTTCATTAGGAAATGCCTACGCATACTTTCCTTGCGACAAGGACTGCTTAAGTAGAACTTGCACCATCTAAAAGCAACCACGAACCAGGTGTACCATCTTCGACTTCGACGCATATAGGCAGAGCCAAGGAAACGCTTTCACACACATTCGCCAGTCACCCCTTAGCAGCTCCTCCTCGTGGGAGGACAGCTTCACTCCTTATTCTTCTCCTCAGGTCAACGTTTGCTGTTGAAGGCCTTGACTTCGTCAAGTCTGCGTTCAAGTTCATTCATAACCGCTGTCGAAAACAGCATGTAGTCGCGACTCTGAAGGGAAACCTGTTGAACAATATGATCGCTAATAATGTCCTCTAGACCGCATTTCCGTCACGACGGCCAGTCTTAACGGTTTTACGTGCCTTTCGAAGCACGGGGGTGATATACCGCCAAATTCTTAACTTGGGGCTGCTCCTGAGAATTTCTTAAAAGTAAAACTATTGGGTTTATTATCCGATTTTGGAACAACCCGTGATTCGACGCCGAGACTTCACTGATCAGCAGCCGCAAGGTCTCAACAGCTTTCAGGTTTGGATATTTCTTACAGCTAATAATAAATGGCTGAGTGCGATATGCTTTTCTTTTCAGTAAAGAAATTTTTTTTCTTTTTATCAGCCTTAGGACTAGGACTTAGGCTCCGAAAACACATGCACATGTTTTAAAATTAAATAATCTACTCGTAATTTGTAAAAAAAATGTTTCTAAAATTGATTTATTTAATTTATTATGTATGTTAATTTTAGCCAAAACATATAATAAAAAGAACAATTTCAGTTATTAAACCAACTTTATTTAAAAATGCGTACGATGTATATTTAATACATATTACTGTTTAAAACTGCAAAAAAAAGTTTTTATTCCTGAACAGGCAAGGCAGGCAGTAATTTTCCTTCGCAGTTACCAAAGCCAATGCGGACACCATTTTCATCTATACAGTATCCGCGTAAAATAACAGTGTCGCCATCTTGTAAAAATTTCCTTTCGTCACTATTAAGCAGGCGTAGAGGCTTTGTTCCCTTCCAACTTAGCTCCAACATGCTGCCATACGAGTCAGAAGTCTGAAAATTACGACAGCTATATTAATTAAAATTACAACAGCTATATTAATTAAAATTAGTTATCTTTCTGAAGACAAGCAGTAGCCGCATAAGAGGATGCACTATCTCTTATTATCCCGTGGGTGTAACAATTTAATATTATAAAAAAACTGCCATAGCCAACCCAAGCGTGGAAACCAACTATGGCAAAATTCCCTTTGTGAGGCAATCTACGACAGGGGCCCATGTTCAGCAGTGGACTTTTATATGCTGTGATAGATGAATTTGACGGAAATAATCGAAATCAAAATCGCATATAAGACAAATTTTATTTTATTGAGCGGGTGTTTGCGAAATAACTCTAATCTTTAAATAAATTAAAAAAATGGGATTAGTTATTTCATTACATCAAAACATTTGCTCCATTTCTCCTTAGTTTAGTTTTCGTGCAAAATTACTTAAGTTCTTATGAAAAGCATACGCAAACACTGACAACCACTTACATCCCCACTGATGGTACCGGACCCAAGCAAGTCCCCGGGACGTAAGTTGCAGCCTGTGATGGTTTGCTGAGCCAGCTGTTGCTTCACTGTCCAGTACAAGAAGCGGTAGTTGGAGCGGCTTATGGTCGTCGCTACCGGCGAGTTTTCGGCTAGTAAAGAATTAAAAGCGATAGAATTATGTAGGTATGTTTAATTTAAATAGATTCAGATTTTGAGTTCGTCTGGTACTTATGTCTGCGCCAAGCAGCAGTGCGCTCAATGTTAATATGCTCAAAATAAGAAAGTTTATAATATAATTCATAATTCTTTCTTGCATGTCACGTCACAAAGTATAAAGTTGGAACAACATATTTACAGAACATGTGACACCGTGTACGTGCGTAGCGTAGTTTAAATTTTAATTAATATAGAATTCAATTAAATTACAGTATTTATAGTACACATAACACAATATATAAATTATTATTAATTTATTTATAAAATATCAGACTAAATAGTACACACACGCATTTATTTTAAAAATTAAATTTCAGTAAATATTATATGTCAACTACTGATCATTCGTCATTTATATTATATAAATAAAGTTCAAAAATTTCATGAAAAATACTAACAATGTCAAATATATAGATAGAAATAAGGAAAATTGTCAAATAATTAAAATTGATTTATAATTTATCATTAAAATATTCATTCAAACTATAATATGTTTTTATTACAAGCATTTT
This sequence comes from Parnassius honrathi, assembly GCA_018247895.1. Lineage (NCBI taxonomy): Eukaryota > Metazoa > Arthropoda > Insecta > Lepidoptera > Papilionidae > Parnassius > Parnassius honrathi. The sequence goes on from DWHP01004524.1 coordinate 4,211, forward strand.
CTTAAGTACTATTTCAAATTTACGACACTGGAGGGTTCTTATTGTATTAGGTAAATGGTTGTAAACCCTTATAGCCATGTAGTAGGGACCATTTTTATATAATGTGAGATGTGTGGCAGGAGCAACCAGATTATAACCTCGGCGTGTGCCGTATCGACTGGGTCTATCTTCAAATCGCTGGAAATAATGAGGATTTTTCCTAACAAATCGGCATAATTCAAAAATGTACATGCTTGTTAGAGTTAGTACGTTATATCTGGGGAACAACCTTCGACATGAATCTCTTGGAGCTGCGAATGTGATGATTCTTAGGCAGCGTTTTTGGAACATGGATATCGCGTGTACCTCGGTAGAGTTTCCCCAGAATATGATGCCGTATCTTATCCAGGCAGCTGCGTGGCTGTGGTACGCAGCGTACGGTAGCAGCAATATTTGCCGCAGTTGCCACATTTGATTAGAATCACCATTAAAGTCACCATTTTATTTTATTTGCGAAAATTAAAATTACGCAACAGTGTGTCCACCATATTGCGTTTTACAGAAACATTACTTTACGGGTTTCAGTGGCGTGTGCACAAGTATGTGTGTTCAACCACCTCGTTGGTCTAGTGGTCGTAAATGCAACTACCCATCTTGAGGCCCCGGGTTCAAATCCCAGGTCAGGCCAAAATCGGTAATTCAGGTCTTTTGTTGAGAAATTCTTAGGAGCAGCCCGGAGTCCGGAAGTTGGTGGTGTTTCACCCCCGCGCCTCGGGAATGACGTAAAGCCGTTGGTCCCGCACCTGATCTCTTAGTCGTATCGAACTGCCATCCCACTGGACTACGAGAGCGAGAGAATAGAAAGTGCACTTGTACATGTGCATACGTTTGGGCACAATAATGCGGTTCTGCGCAGAGGCGGTCAGTCTTCGCCGTGATTAAAATGCTGTCTAGAGGCCAATACATACATATTATGTTATTAACAGTCACCGTACTCAAACCTAATGCGCTCAAAAATTTTTATCGACTAAAAACTAATGTTGAACTTCCACCTTAGCAACGTATGTCCTAAGACTAAAACTGCTTTCGAAACGTGCAGTCGCATAAAATTATATGGCTCTACAGCAGCATAGTGAGGCCGATTCTTACCTGCGCCTCCATTATCTGGTGTAATAAGGCCAATCAGAAGACGACTGCGGACAAACTAAATAGTCTACAATGACTGCCTGTTTAATGGCAACTGGAGCGATGCGATCATCGCCTGGAGCGGCTCTTAATGCACTTCTATGCCTAACGCCCCCTGATATTTATTTACACAAGAAGGCGAGTGACAGCTTGTATAGGATTAACGCCCAGGGCGGTCTGAGATTGCTTTTCCATAGATTGAGATCTCACTCCCTCGACTCAAGGAAACACTTACCTTATGCATGATCTGAGACATCATGCATCCACTATACACTTTTTAATAAAAAGTAAATTGTGGGACTTTCCAGAGAAGACTGACCGAATGGACAGTAGTCTTATACGGTAGTCTTATACGGTATACCGACGGGTCAGACATGGATCTTGACGCAGGCTTTGGAATTTATGGGACGCCCCAAATTCAAATTTAGTATGAATTTGGGTAGATTCACCTCTATCTTCTAGGCGGAACTTTTCGCCGTACTTCAATGTGCGGAAATAAATCTCCAAAAACACTACGTCAATCATATAATTTATTTAAACACTGATAGTCAAGCAGCACTGCTAGCGCTAAGATCAAACTTAGTGAACTCAAAGCTTTTTGGAGACTGCGTGAACCATCTGAACGTCCTGGGATGTAACAACAGGGTCGTTTTAAGATGGATTCCGGGTCACGCGGATTTTCTAGACCTTGCCGACAAGCCCGCACGGGAACGTTTAAAAAGTACACGATTTGGACCCGAGTCATATTGTGAAATTTCAAAAAGCTGTTCAAGAAGCTTTCAAAACACTCTTAATCACAATAAATCAATTGAGATCTGGTGTGCTACACTAGGCTTAAACATTCCTAAACGTTAGTCCGGGCTTATGATCGTAAATCCGCTTACGAAGCCCTGGGAAGAAGAATATACTACGTATTCTGGCAAGAACCCTGACTGAACACTGTTGTCTCAAAAAGCACATGTTCATCCCGGGACTAAGCAACTAAGGATGTGCGGTGTTCTGCTCCTTAACGGAAGAAATGCCTCTACGCATCCTAACTGATTGTAGACCCTTAATGCGCAAACGTAACACTCATCTGGGAAACTATGTACTTCGACCAGAAGAAGTGAAATTGCTCACAGCTAAGCAACTCCTTCTATTCATTTAAGACAGACTTAGCAGTGAACTATAGCCATAGAGCAATTACAATAGTTCTTAAAGGTCGCAGTGACGCTGATATTTCTAAACCCGCATTACTGCTCGCACAGAATTTAAAAATGCGCTAAAAAACGTCTCGTTTATTTTTGCTACCGTGTCACGGAGATTTGTGAGCGACGTCAACCGCGTTCGCACCGATGTCATCCATCTTTTACGAAACTTTTTACCAAAACCGAATTACAAGTCGTTTAAAGTTCTACTATTTCAGTAAAACGACTTACAAAACGTATAAATATTAAAGTTTTAAATCTGAAACTTTTAACAAATATGGCTTAATTAAATTAGAAAATCGAATGGAATAAACGATAATTGTCATCAGTAATAGAACCGAACTCAGAGGATGATCGGTGGCCGTCAATCGTCGCCATCAATGAAAGTGGTAATTGCAATTTAAATCTTAATTTACCACATTCTTGGCAGTAAAAAAGTATCGTGAGAAAATCGTGAGATCCCCATCACCGCACGATATCAGGTGACAATTATGTAAAAATATTAAATAAAATATCCTATGAGGTAATCTATGGGGAACATATACGTTCACTAGTGTAGTTTTCATCATTATCATCATCATCACAACCCATCAAAGTCCATTGCTGAACACAGGCCCCCCACATAGATTGCCTCATCTTATGAGGACATTGTCCATAGTTACCACGCTTGGCAAATGGGTTGGTAACCGCAGTGTTTTAAAATTTTGAGTTATTTTCTGAAAGTTGCCGCTGCCAATCCCGTGTTTCAGTTTCCCTCTATCGCCGCTTACGATATCCAAGGGATGATATAGGTGCACTATCTTACGCGGCTACTACGTAGTGAGTTGATTCCAAACAAACCAATTTTATTGTGATCGACAGGTTATAAGGTGGCTTATAAGGAAAGGATTTAACGGCGCTGCGATCCACCATTTGGTATAAATATAAAACGTTATTTCATTACCACATGCAAATATTAAATTGTTATTGGAGTTTTTATGAGTTCTAATGAACGAATGAGAATCTATTTAATTCTAAAGTAAGAGATTATTCTCTGACGGACTATTAATTCCCATAGATAGTCTCGTAGGGCAGCTAGGCTAGCAATGTTTGTGTTTAATGAATGCATTTTTCGGTTCTATTATATTTCATTATTATATACGTTTTTAGTATAAAAGCATTTTTTTAAACTCGTCGATATTCACAAACAACTAAAATAGAACAACTACAGATTTGAAACCAGGATGCAGATTTATGTTAGTTGTTTGAACACCTGGCCTGCTAAATAATAATAAAGGAACACTCGTGCAACTTAGTAAACGCCTCTTCTATATGTTTTCACGAAATATAAAGGATGTCGCAATGCTGATATGTTGCAGATGTTTCCGCTTTGACCAAACTGTATGAGGTCAACGTGACGATCTCATTTTAACTCCAATACCACTTAGGAATTAAAGAGGATGAGACTCCATATCTAACCATGTTGTTGCATGCATGTTGCAAAACTACTTTTAACATTTTTATAGAATACAGATAACAACATTGAAGTGGCCCATGGATATCTTCATCCTCGATCAAGCCTCATTTCCCGTAAAAAGGAAACAAAGCAATATCAAACAGCTATTTTAACTGTTAATATGTGAGAGCTGGGACCTTCCGCGGTCAAGCCGACCCTCACTATCTACAACCATAATATAGTTGCAACATGACTTTGACAATAGCTTCATATTTGCCGTGGGATGTATTTCTTAAAGGAATTAGTTCTTACTCTTTGGGGGATAAAAAAATTAAAACACATGCATTAATAATATAAAAATATAATTTAATATTTAAAACAAGAAATATTAAAAATTACTATTGCAATTTTTTACACAACGTTCCCCGTAAGGAACGGTCGGAGACTATCACGTACAAAGCGATTTCGTTCTTTTACATTTTACACTTATAACTAGCGTTTACATTAATGGTGTCCTTATAAACTAAGTCCCCAAGCCATTTAATTTTTATAGGCCCTCTCCTTCATGCTAGCGGATCTTATAATAAATTTTTATAGGCCCTCTCTTTCACACTAACGAATCTTACAGAGCAAAACTAGTGATGTATTTAACATTAATATACATAAATGTGATTAATGGTTTGGAGACTCAGCTGATGGAGAACGAACTATAGAGTTACAATAAGGTACCAGAGACACGGTGTTATATGTACAAATGCGGCCACACTGTCCCAAGAACTAAATATTTGCACACACATCCGCACACAAACTACACGACCGAGAAAATTTGATTTTTATATACGTTATGGCTGTTCCGGACTAAATCGATCGGTCGATAGTTTCAACAGTTTTTAATTACGTCTAGAACTGGATGCCGTGTCCTCTCAAGAAGGCGTCAATCTGACCGGAAGACGGCGATTCTCCGCGGGGGGCCACGTAATAATATTGAGGGGCTGGTCTTGGTGCGGACTGGCTCTGAACGGGCTGAGCCTGAGCTGCCAATCTTTGTGCTTGAGCTCTGGCTGCGGCCCTGTCTCTTTGCAACTGACTCTGCTGTAACTGCTGTTGCTGGGCAAACAATTGCTGAGAGCTTTGGAATTGAGCTTCGGATTGTTGTCTCTGGTAGACCTCTTGAGGAGTAGCGAGCTGATGTCTGTAGAGAGGTGCACTCGCTCCAGTTGGACCAGCAGAAATTTGGGGAGAGGGAATGAAAGGCCTTTGGCGCTGGGGTTGCTGTTGAGCAACAAACGGCTGCAATCTTTGATTCAAATTCAATTCTCCCTTCGTTTGCGGCAAGGTCTGGTAAAGTTGGGTGTTGTATTGTCCACTTGAAGGATCGTAGACCAATTCAGTGGAGTATAGAGGATTTCCGCTTGGAGCTGCCGCGGAGATGGTAGTTTTTCCTTGCGTATTCAAAGCCGCAGGTGTAGTCGATTGGAATTGATTTTCTTGGTGAAATTTGGCGAATTCCGCTGCGAAATCTATTTGACTCGGTCTTCCAGTTGTTACTGCAACTGGAGACGGAGAAGGAGAGTAATTTGGTGCAGGGCTATATTGGATCTGAGGCTGCGGTTGTACCTGATGCTGAGGCTGAGGTTGCGTCTGATGTTGAGGCTGATGTTGTGGCTGATACTGGAGTTGAGGCTTGGGTGTCACTTGAATCAATTGTGGTCTGAAGGTGGTCGCCGGTGGAAGGGCCCTAGCGGTGGTTACAGGGACTGGTCGTGGGGTGATGGCGATCTGCTGTGGCTGTTGATGGTAAGTTGGTCTTCTGACAGCAGGGCGTTGAACAATCCTAGGTCTTACTTGTTGGAGTTGTTCTTCTTCCGGTTCCTCTTCGTCAGCGTCCCTGAAGTCGTTTTGGAAGTAGGTGGTCTGGGGTCTCGCAGTTGTTGGACGTACCGCGGGTCTTGTAGGATAGTTCGGTACGCCATCATCTCTTTCAGCGGATTCGGGAGCTGCTGATTCTGGCTCCTCTTCCTCGTTGGGATTGTTAGGGTCGCAAGGATTGCCGGAGACGTAGGTGAACTCTCGTTTGTTGCCATCAGGGTCGACGTAGCCGTACTTGCCTCGAACAACGCAGTCAGTACCTCTGGTTTCCTCCTTGAAGGAACCGTCAGCTGATTCATACCCAAATGTAAAGCTGCCATCGTCGTTTACCTGGAATTGCCAACAAGAGACAGTTAAATTACATTTAAAAAATCAGGGCTAACGCAATTGTAGAAAAGGACCGAATCGATGTTCATTCCACTTTATTCATTTCTTGCTTGCAGTAAAAATGTGTGTATTTTGGGTTCCATAAATAACATAAATGAATATCGAAACGCAAACATTAAAATCTTTCAATTTTTTCTTTATAAGTATTATTCAGCTAGTTACCGTCACAGCACATGTAAAGTCCCTACTTAATATTGGCCTCCGAAGAACCTAAGAACCTTTTTATAGAATGTGGGTGACAAACGAGCACACAGTCCGCCTGATGTTAAGTGGTTGCTGTGGCCCATAGGCATCTACATCTATCCTCGATTACTCTCACCATACGAAACACAATAGCATTAAAATGCGTTTCTACGCTGGTATTCTATTAGAGCGTGGCGCTACCTCGGTCATTACCCTGGTACTCATTCGTGCTACAACCATAATAACATAGCTGCAGCGTAGCTCTGCCACGTAAAAATGCGTAGAGATGACAACATTTAACGCCCCTTTTATTTAAAGTAACTCAAGTGAACAGTTAGCTTGTTTTTCAAATTATTTAAAAAAAAGTAAATCCAATTTTTATTAAAAAATTAAGACATCCCTTAGAGTACACATAATCAAGCTAGCTATTTTATTCCCAACCTTTAGAGTGCTCAATAGGTTCCATGGTCGTGGGGGGTCTTGTGGTGCTTTACAGCACCCAACACGTTGGCAATAAAAAGGTAACGGTAATATTCGCGTAAATATAAGAAACCATTAAGCTGGCTTAAATACTCTTAGAGACATCGTAATAAAACAGTAGAAATGAACTGCGTAGATCTCAAAATGCAAAGATATGTTGAAAATTTCGTCTATAATACATTAGCCCGTCACAATTGAATGAATAAATAAAATTATATAGAAATGGATACCAACTCTATTGAAGTTACGAATAGTCTGCACTGGTGGCTGCTTGGGTCCTTCTTGCGGCTGTGACTGCTGTTGCTGCTTGTATCTCAACGGGGCCCGTTGTATAGTTTGGGGCTCATACTCCTCGTCGATCCTGTCCGCAGCGCGATATAGGTCATCATCATAAGAATCGGCTTGTACTAGCACCCCCTGGAAATTTACAAGTTGCAAATTTAACTCTATATTCTTAGATGTGCGATAGATTACTGCATTGGTATTCTTGGAAACGAGAAATATTGCCAGATATGGGGATGGGGATGGGGATGGAGGATCATTAAATCAGTAGTCAAGTTACGTAACATAAGCCTGCTGTGTAGTTTTCTTTCTGTATAAGGGTGACAAATGAGAACACAGTCCACTTCATGATAAGAGGCTGCGGTGGTCCATTGACATCTACATCATGCCCAAAGACCAAGGTGAAATACCAGCGAAAAGTGTATTCGATTCTCTACACTTACCATATGAAATATAACAGCATCAAGCAGCCATTTTACGTGGTATTCCACGAGAGCGCGGTTCTTCCCCGGTTGATTAGAACCATAATACAGTTGCAGCGTGGCTCTACCACGTAAGGAATATAGAGAGTCAGTACAATTACAGGTTCTGTGGCATTCCACATCAGAGGCGATGACGCACCTGTAACCATCTTTGTTTAAATTGGCTACAGGTTTTCATGGCCTACAGTAATCACTTACTCCCAGATGGATTTCAAGTCGTGTGAGAAGCTCGTAACTTAATTTTCTTTTAAAAAAAAATTGAAACCTTTGTGTAGCATTGAGAATTATGATAACTATTTCTTTATCCAAGAAAATGTTGATGGTAATGAGTTTTTTACTCTGCTGTAATTATGAGCTAATCCTCTTTACAGCGTGAGGAATGAGAAGTGTAGGCTCTTGACAGTAACGATCAGTGATCCATAACTGTATTTTTTTATATAGAATGTAGGTGACATACGAGTATTCAGTCAACCTGATGATAGTAAAGAGATGCTGTGGCCCTTAGACATCTATATTTATTTTTGTCTAAGAATCAAAATGCTGATGCATTGTCATCAATGCGGTGGAATGCCTTGTTTCCGGTAAAAAGGGCCGTCGGTTCTCTACACTCACCATACGAAAAGCAGCAGCATTAAGCTGCTATTTTACGCTGTTGTTATGTGAGAACCTGCCCTTTCTCTGTTCGAGTGGATTCGTGCTACTACTATAATATATATAGCTGCAGTGTGGCTCCACCGTGTAATACTTTGTATTTTTTTTTCATTACAGCCCTTTACAAGTCCACTGCTGAACATAGGCCTCCCCCAAGGTACGCCACAAAGCACGGTCCTGAGCC
>DWHP01004525.1:0-12514 GCA_018247895.1 Parnassius honrathi
GACAAAGTTTATTCCAAGGATATCTAATAAATGAATTTTTCGATGGTCAGAAAGGATCTATTCGACAAATAACTTGACTCCCGGAGGAATAAATCCATCTGCCCCATTGAGGGCAAGCTAACCGCTCATTCGACATATATTTTTTCAATAATAGATGTAAGAAAAACTACATTTAACTGCTAGGTGTAATTTCTTTACTTCAATTTTATTATAATTTTATTCTTGTGATAATTAACAATTAAAATTGGACAGATAATCGACAAAAAAGTAGTCGTTTGTTTTTATACTACTTATTTGAGAAATAACCGGCACCTAAGGATATTTATATATCAATACTAACAACGTTATATTCCACCGGTAATCTTTAGTCGATATTTTACCTATATTAAAAAGATAACGAAATTTTAAAAGTCGCGTAAAATTCTATAAATCTGTTGAGCACGGTACCATTACAACGATTATTTTTACTCTATCAAACTCAATACCAATATTACATAAATCGGTCAAAAATACATTTGAATATAAGCTTCTTGTTAGAATCTAATAAGACATTAATCGTCATTTTTCCTATGCTGATACAATTTGCCCCATCGACCGATATAGCTAAACCGATTATTTACTAGTGTCAGATTCACAAAGTCTGGTATATACCTCCGTTCGTTTAATTTCTTTCCGACAGATCCTTCCTAATGTTATGAAGACTTCCTCTTATGCTCTCGTTCGTGTTTTGCATCCTATTTCTCGCTTTGTAAATTCTTACTAATGGATTCACCATGAAATTTCTTCTCTAGTTAAAAGTTTTATGCACTCAAATCTGCTTTCACTCCTATCCTAAAATTCAACAAAAACCCTTTGTTTCTATTTGATTTCAACTTATTTGTTTTCCAAGCTAATGTGATCTTGAACCTGGGTGTTGAAAAGAACTATCCCTGCGCAGAAAGAATGTTTAGTAAGATAATTAAAAGTCCTGGTCTGATTTTCTTGCAATATTCACAATAGCCTCAAAACAGTGTGACGGTTATAAAGTTGGTGCGGCAGTATGGGTCTCCAAATATAAAATTATTATAAGTTACAAATATCCTCCGGAATATTTAGTTTTTAAGAAAAATCTGTCGTTCTAAGAGCAGTCTCGTATGCGGATAATCCCATAATATAAATAAGAATATGATTCTATCCGATTCACAAAGCTGTTTGCAAGAAATTATTAAATTCCCTTTTCACTCTTAACATGAATTTTTCATCACTTTGAAAATAAGACAAGCTTTCTATAGGTATTACTGCTCTGGTAATGAGTTTACTCTGCTTGGATTACTGGACATTGTGGCATTAAAGGCACTGATACTGCGAATGGATCTGCTAAGGAAGCCGTATTATATAGCTACGATTAAAATAAATTCAATTTTGCTCGGGACTTGTTAAAACAATAAAATGTACAATTTGAATAATTTAAATTTAGCCTATTCTACTTGTCAGGATGTGGTTTTCTAGACATTGAAACTTCATTAAACTGATAAACTCCGTTATAATAAGACTAAGCCTTGGCCATACTTGTTCATCTGTCTTCTTAGCGAAAATTAGTGTGAACGATAGATAGGGGTACTCCGGCGCACACATTATTAGAGTGCAGTCATTTGACGGTCCCTTTATATGATATTAATATCCTTTATATATTTATATGATATAATTTCTTTAGACAACTTACTACGGCATAAAACTCTTGTTGAGTGACAGACCAATTTAATTCAGAACCTTCTAAGGCTTTACAGTAATAGCCTAATATTCTCATTTCATTATTATCATCTAACTGATATACCTCCAATCATAACCACGCCGGAACAATCTTTTAGCAAATAATATGGTTTACTAAATTCAGGATGATGCAATCGTATTGTACTAATAAATTGCTGTTTTATAAAAATGCTTTCTGTTCTTTATCGCTACAATGGAACTTACGTTCCTTTTCTAGTAATTCACAGAGCGGTATTAAGCTCGCGCTATAATTTGAAATGAACCTCGTTGGTCTAGTGGTTGTAGTAGTACGACTACTGATCATGAGGTCCTGGGTTCGAATCCCGGGTCTAGTCAGAAAAAATCAATTATTGAGAGACTGTCAGGAAATTCTCAGTAGTTACCCGGAGTCAGGAAGTTGGCGGTGTCTCACTCCAAAGCACGTAAAGCCGTTGCTCCTGCGCCTGATCTCTCTCTCGGTCGTGTCGGTTTACCGTCCCATCGGATTATGGGAGTGAGGGAATAGAGAGTGCACCTGTGCTTGCGCATATACTTGGGCACAATAACGCTGCCCTGTGCCGACAGCCTTCGTTGAGGCAGGCCGTCGTGGCCGAAATTAGGTCTAGAGGACAGTATTGTTACATATAAGGATATTCGTATAAAATATTATAAGAATAATGACCAAAAACTTTTAGTAATATACAGTTAATTTATACTCATAAAAAGACTTGTCCTGACTGACTGACAGATCTAACAACGCACAGACTAAAGCACAGAAGTTAGAAACTTGAAATTTTGATAATAGGTTGCTTTCATGACGTAGATGAGTAATAAGAAAGGAATTTTTGAAATTCGAACCCAAAAGGGGTTAAATGGGGGGTTAAGATTTGTATAAAATTCCGTCATTTTTCGAGTTATATCCATGAATTTCGGTATTTACATTAAAAACAAAGAAGTACCTATTTCACAGCTTTTTGAATATTCTACCCCTAAAAGAGTTAAATAGGGGTTGAATGTTTGTACGATAGTCCTTCATTTTACAAATTATTTTTCACGTTATGTTTATGAAACTCGGTATTTCGGCTCATGATTAAAATTTGAGAAGTATGTATTTTACAATTTTTGAAAATTCTAACAGTGAATTGGTAAAATAGGGGTTGATATTTTCTATGAAAATCCGACATTTTTAAGTTATGTATATGAACTTTAGTATTTTGGCTTTTGATTAGAAAAGAGAAGTGTGTTTTTCAGTTTTTGAAAATTCTGTCACGCTATTTAACGCCCTTGCGTTAAATAGCGTTGAATATTTGTATGATAGTCTTTCATTTTTGAGTTACGTTTGTGAAATTTGATATTTTAGCTCTTGATTGAAAGTAAAGAACTACATACTATACAATTTTCGAAAATTCTATCCCCGAAGGGTAAAATAGGGGTTAATAATGTATATGAAAGTCCGTCATATTTCGAGGTATGTATGTAAAACTTGGTGTTTTGTCTTTCTATTAAAAACTAATTAGTATGTATTTCATAATTTTCGAAAATTCTATCCAAAGGGGGTTAAAAAGTGGTAAAATATTTTTATGAAATTCTGTCATTTTCCAAATTATTTTCACGAAGTTCGATATTTTAGCTATTGATTTAAAATAAAGAAGTATGTGCTTCACAGTTTTCGCCAATGCCACCCCCAAAAGGCTTATTTGAAGGTTGGAAATTTGTATAAAATTTCGCCATTTTTCAAGTTACAATTATATGCACGAAACTTGGTACAACAGTGGCTTTAGATTTTAAAAAATAAGTACGTATTTTGTGGGCAAGTGTGAGTCGGACCAGCATACATAGGGCTCCTTACTATTATACAAGTCTTTTTATAAGTATAGATGTAGAATTGTACAGAATGTTTAACAGTAGCTCGCGCGAAAACAAAAGTTAATTATATGGGTCTCCATATCTCTTTATTTTTTTTTATTAATTTCCCAGTGGGAAGATATTGTAATGCGTCCGATTTTGCAAATTGGAAATTTTAACATATCTCCACGTTTCAAGGTCCTTAGAGTCGAATGGTATAATTTTTAAGAGGATGTCCGCGTGTGCACATGTACGTGCGTATGTATGTATGTATGTTCGGATTCAATTTCCGCCTCGTATATCTCGAGAACAAAGAGTGATATTGACATGGGACCAGTTTCATTTAACGCATATTTATGTAACTTAGACTCCTTAAATTTTGAGCAAAATCGATCAAGTAGTTTTTTGTGCCGAATGAAAAATTTTATAAAATATTAAAACATATCATATTTTTTTATTCTTTCCACTGGGAAGTTAGTCATGTAGACCCATCGGGTCGCACCTAGACCGCTTTTTATTTGTTGTTATTACAGCAATAAAAATATACATTCTATAAAAACTTCAAGTATCTACCTATTATGATTCACGAGATATAGGTAACCCACTGATGGACGGACCGATGAACGGAGAGAGGAGGCTTAGTAACAGGGTTCATTGGCATCCTTTAAGTGCAGAACCCTAAAAACGTAGGTGTGGGTTTCACCGTTTTCCAACGTGCGACATTTTTAAATTACATGTTCATGAAAATTGGTAAGTACTTTATTTTAGGGTTAGGGATCAAGGCTACTCCAAATTAGTTTTGAATACAAATATACCTGTTTACATACTACTAACACTAATATTACTAACATCATCATCATCAACAGCAGCAGCAGCAGCAGAAATACCAGTAAATCAAGCCGCTCATACGATAGCTTGTAACAATCACTGTTTTTCGCTACGGTGAGGATGGTTACTCTATTGATATGCAGCAATATAATCCTAAGACAAAAAATCTCTTAACAGAACCGTGTCGGCACTAAATTTTTATTCTTACCGCATCATGGTCAGACAAGTAGATGAAAATCGGTTGCTGTATTATCGTAAAAAACTTGAAACAGATACATTAAATTTGTTTGCGCCCGATTTGAGCGGGGAACAGGTTGACAGCGGGCGTGCGGGGGGAGAAGTTCTTGTATCCATAGGCGGTCGCGCCGCTAAATTAGTTGGTTTGAAGCCGCGCGGGCGGCGCCGCGTCTGGAGAAAATTACTCTCGCGATTTAACCTCGAGTTAAACCGAAATTGTTATAAGCGCTTGACGGCTGCCATTGTTTTAGTTTAGTTTCGTTAATATACATTATAACGAGGCCTTTCTTTGATATTGAGTGATTGATTTAACTTCGCTTGTTACTAATTTGTGTCGAGGAATTGTTTAGGCGGCCTTTTAATATCGAACCAAATAATTTCAACTGTAATTGCCATTGAGGTGTAACTTACGTGGCATTCTATATAGTATGAAGTGCATTCGCTTATTTGGTTGAACTCAAAACTTTGACTACATATTAACTTAGACTATAGTTCTGTGCTAAGTGAGGTGAGACTGGAGTTCGGCGTTCCTTGAAGCAGCGCTTTTGGATCGGCAGTCCTGGATCAGCGGGACAGTCAGGTTATACCTTGTATACACCACTACACACTACTTCCATGCACATCACTTTCCACCTGACAGGTAACCCGTGGTCAACCCTACTCCGGAACTAGGTAAGTTCTGTTTACTTGCTAGCCACTTTATAATAATTTTCCATAAGCCATTGAGCTCGTCCTTTAGTTGCTCGGTTATTCATGGGCCCTAACCGGGTCAACTCCTGTCTGGGCAACTCTGGGCCGTAACAAATATGATATGGGAGAATCTAAATACGCGTTAAAGATTTGTATGATATGTGAAGAGTAGAAAGCTAATTAAAAGAAGAAAGTAACGTTGAATTGATAATAATACTTACCGATGAATATTCGGTTTTTTAGAATCCACGACGTTTGTACCATTAGAAATGAGTGCCATAAATACGCAAGTAAAAAAATGGTCAGACAAAGTAATAATCAAATCTAGCAAGTCAGATTTCGCCTGTCCTATAGTTCTGGCTGATAAAAAATGGGTTACATAGAATGTGTATAAAGTATTGACGATTAAATAAAAAGGTGATTAAAGAAAAATTTCCCATACCTATGATAGAAGACCAGTTAGACTAGTTGAAGGAGTCCAAAACGTTCACGTCTCTTGATCTGAAGTATGGCTTTTTACACGTGAAAATACAAAAATATTAAAATTACAGAAATAAATAAAACAAAATTACACCTCATTCGTAACACCCTAAGGCCGGTACAAATTTCCTAGAATGCCTTACAGATTGTATACAGCGCCATCTGTTTCAAAAAATTATTGACGACATCTGCAGCCATCTAATTACCGATGGGAAACTGCTAGTGTACCTTGACGATTTAAACAATCCCTTGATAACATAAGAAGAAAGAGAAAAGAGGAAGGAATAAGTAAACTAGAGAAAGTATTTAAAAAAAGTGAAGAATTCACACTAGAGTTTGATTGGAAGAAATGCGATTTTCAAAAGAAGAAAATACAAAATCTCGGATACGTTATTTGTGACAACGAAGTACGACCGTGTTTAAAAAATATTAAGGCTGTCGCTACAGCTTTGATACTTTTTAAAAACTGATTTGAATTTCAAGACGTCAAACAATATAATAACTGTGCTCTCTGTCCTTGGACCGATAATGTATTTCAGAAAATTAATAAAAAGCTATTCTTTAATTGCAAAACCGATGACGGATTTGTTATAAAAGATGCTGTATTCAATTTTGATGACAGATGGGAGAAAGTTTTTATAGAATTGACACAAATATTGTGTAATTCACCTGTTCTCCGAATATTCAATCCAGATTTAGATACAGAGTTACATACCAAAGCAAGTACGGATTGGCATGGAGCTGTTCTTCCACAAAGAAGCCCTAAAGACAATCAATTTCACCCCGTGCAATATATGAGTAGAAAAACGACTCCAGCTGAAAGAAACTACCATGGCTTTTACTTAGAAATTTTAGCTATTGTTGCTGTCATATAGAAGTTCCGAGTTTACTTCTTTATGGCATAAATTTAAAATAGTTACAGATTTCTCTGCTTTAACCATGTATATACAAAAAAAGTATTTACTACATAGAGTCACTCGTTGCGCCAAGCTTACAGAAGAATACGACTGCAAGATTGAACAACGACTGCAAGATTCAATCTACGAATGAGACATCCCGACGCACTGAGCAGGTGTCCTATCTGTATGATACTTATTGAAACTACAGCTCGTTTAAGGAAAGCACAAAATGAAGATGACTATGCGAGACTGATTAAGAAAATTTTGGAAACAGAAAATTACGAGGATTATATCATAAAGAATGAAATACTATATGATGAGTATGATGGAAGTAAATTGATTGTTGTGCCTAAGAAAATGCAGTATGATCAGTTGATAAGACAAATCACAAAAAAGGATATTTTGGAATCTTAAATACTGAGAAACTGATTAACAGATAACATTTTATTGAAAATTTAACCGAAAAAAGGAAAAAAGTGATAAGTAATTTTATTGAATCTACTCTCATATCACACAAAAGAGGTAAACAAGAAGGATTCCTACACGCGATAGACAAATGTAATGTCCCACTATCGACATACCGTGTAAATCAACGAGGACCAATGACTTCGCCTCACAAGAGTTATAAATACATCCTTACCGTCGTGGCGGCTTATACGAAATTTACATGGATTTAACAAGTTAAGACTTTAACCCATACAACCAGTGCGTGTTGCCAGTGATAACATATGGAACTGAGATGTGATGTATGAGGACGCTCAAAGTCGCTCAGCGAGCTATGGGGAGGGGGGGGGGGTATGGGGTTTCTCTGCGTGAAAAGCTTCGAAATGAGGATTTCCGCAGTAGAACCAGAGTGACTGACATAGCTCAATGGATAAGTAAGCTAGTATAGCTCGAAGAACCGACAACCGTAGGGGTAAAAGGTTCTCGAGTAGCAGCCTGATACCGGTGAAGTGTAGGGCGACCCCCTACTAGACGGAGTGACTACCTGGTAAGACATGCAGGAATTCAATGGATGCAGGTGGCTCAGGATCGTGCTTCGTTGCATACCTTGGGGGAGGCCTATTTTCAGCAGTGGACTTGTGAATGGCTGTAATGATGATGATGATGACGATACAATTCCCGGACAACCTAGGGAAAACAGCCAAGTTGAGCACATCCATCATATTATTATTGCTTTGTTGAGTAAACTAAGTGCTGATGACCCGACTTAATGGTGTCGTCGTGTGTCCAAAATGCAACGATGTTTAAATGGAACATACCAAAAAAGTATAAGAATGACACCATTTAAACTGCTTTTGGCACTAAAATGGGAGATAAAGACGATGAACTTCAGAAATTAATAAAAGAAGAAAACAAACAGAATTTTAACGAGAAAAGAGAAGAGCTAAGAAAGAAGGCCATAAAATCTCTATCACGGAAATTACAATAAAAGAACATAAAAAGCGAAGGGCGACAATACCCTTTAATATTGGAGATTTGGTAGCCATAAGAAAAACATATTTCTCACAACGTAGTAAATTATATCCTAAGTACTTGGACTCTATGAAGTTGTTAAGAACAATTCGAATGATTGCTACGTCGTAAGGAAGATTGGTATCAGCGAAGGCCCGATTAATACAACCACCTCATCTGATATCATGAAACCGTGGATTTCCTCGGCAGACGATTCATCTGGGGCAGGTCAATGAACAAGACGGGCGTGTGGGATAATTTATCAATGAGTAGTATTTTTTACGTTTATAGTAGGATATTGATATAGCTAGTTTGTTAGTATCAGATACTACTTGGTTTATTGAACTGTAAAACTCAAATTGTAAGATGTCAGTTTTAGAAATGTCAAAAAAGAAGGAGTGTCACGGTAGTCAAGATATTAAGATGTAATGTAAAATAATGAGCAAAATAATAAAAGTAGATTCACAACTGGCGAAGTTATCGCGTAACAAACTTTCAAACATTTTTTGAACATGAATCTGAAGATCACAAATATTAAATAACAATAGATGATAGGCCTTTGACTGCCTAGGAAGTTTTACTTTCTCGTTTGTAGCTGTCATTGGACTTCTTTTCCGCCTACGATTCAAGCTAAGTAGTGGGTAACCACCCTATTACCGATTTCTGCCACCAAATAGTAGATAATTCTGAACAACACTTTAAACGGAGATTAATTTAAACAAAAACGATTACACAGGTGCACACGATCCACCTGAAAGTAAGTGGTTACTGTGGCCCAGGCATGGTGCCTTTACAAATCAGACATAAAGAAACTCGACTCAGATCTCTATTAAAGATCAATTAGCAGGAGGATGTTCCTAATTGTGAGGTTCTCCATCGCTTTGGAATGTACGGTATAGAAGCTCTTTAAATGCTACGTCAGCTAAGGTGATGCGGGCGTGTCCTTTGCATACATGACCAGTGTTTTTCAAAACCTGTTTTCAACTCAGAGTTGGCGGAAGTTAAACGAAAACTCGGAGGTCAATAATTGGGCTATAAGGATCTGTCCAAAAGATGCCTAACCGTTTGCGCTATCAACCCCTCGTGTTGGGATGAGTTTGCAGCAAAAATTCAACTTGGCGATCGACCATCTTCAGAAACAAAACAATTATTCGAGGAAAGCCGCCCCAAGACTTAGGACGCAAAACACCAATTACGCATTAATAGACCTTAGGCTCTCCTTATACACTTACAACTCAGTTGGAAAACTCTACTGCCACACATGTCAAAGAGCTTTTAAGACGAAGTTCAGCCTAGTAAGCCATATCAGGATTCATGATAGGAAAATACCCTAATTTCAATGATCACCGTCATCGAAATCGACGAAGAGGACTGTATATATGTACTTATAATAGGATTGTACCTACATCTGTCCTCGATTAAGAATCCAAATCCAGTGGCGTTGTCACCTTTGAGGACTTATGAAATACCTCTCGTGGAAATGATCCATCCATGCTGTAACATTCATTATACGCTGTAGGATGTTGTTATAATAAGCTCCGGACAGAATTTTGGTCACGGGGGCTAGACTCAATGAAGACTAACCACGTGCACATGACGAGAATATTATGCACGAGAGTGTGCGCACGTATAGATGCATTCTCTATTCCCTCACTCATCATCATAATCCGACATGACCAGAAAGAGTTCTGCCGCAAGACCAACGGCTTTATCTGTTTTCCGAGACTTCCTAACCATTGGGTGCTACTGAGAATTTTCTTGCAGAAAAATCCAGTTACCGATGTGTTGATTCCACCTGAGACTCAAACCCGGATCTTCAAGATAAGCAGTTACGCTTACATTTACTAGACCAATAAAAAACTATAACTTCTTATCATTTACTCGAAATAAACATTATATAAATAATGTTAAGAGCCACATTCCCTCCTCGCAAATAACAAAATGTATATAATATATAATAGCAAAATACATTTCCACGTATATAAGCTCCGAAGTTACTCGGCTTTAAAACAGTCAAAGAAAAGTAATTCCATGCGAATGAAGCCTCGGGAATAGAAAACAGATTGTGGTCGACAAACTATCAGAACCAGACAGCGCTATAGCGTTGAACGTGTGTCAAATAATTGAGTAAATAATTTGCAAATAAGAATTTTATTACAAAACTTATCAAAAATCAATACTAAGTTTACTAAGAGTATTTGTTTTATATTTTAGCAGACAGAAAATAAATAATTGTGCAATGCAGGTAAATAAATTAAGAAACCATAACTCCGAGGTGCAGTTGCTTAGAATTACTTGACTTGCAATGCTAAGGACCGCGGATTCAAACTCCGCACGGAACAAGTATTCGTATTTCCTACAAATAATTGTTCCGGATCTGGATCGTCTGTTTGCTCGTTTGTAACCCTTATTCTTAAAAAAGTCGGCAACGCTTTAAAACCTAAGAGCTTATAGTTATTAGATGATTGTGAATTAATTATGAATAATGCATTAATTTTCGATTAAATGTTAAGTACAAGTTAAAAACTCAAATCCTAAACTGGTATTTGTATGGCCCATGATTAATTTTTCGGGTCTGGATGATTAATTTTGTGAAATTGATGTACGTAAATTGCATCTACGTTACAGGAGAAAATCTCTGTAAAATAGGAAAGGTTTGTTTTAATTTTACGTGCTGATCGTAATTAAATAATATTAATTCTTTCTTATTTATATTATTTTATACATTTAACCATTTAAATAATTAAATTATTTGAAGGTTATTCGTGGCATTTGCTGTAGAGACCATCGGTCCGAAAGGTCAATATGCGGTGAAGTTCTTAAAAGAACTCTATCCGCGACATGTCGTTGATACTGGTGATAGAAGTGCTCAGCGAGGTAACGCCGCCAGCGTTCTTGGCACAACACCACGGGGAGTAGGACTGTATAATAATTTAAGTTATTAGTATTTTTACTACATTTTTTTATCGTGTATCTATTTTAATGTAATTTTAATAATAACATTGTATTAAGGGTTAAACCGTTACAAATTCAGTTATTGATTCAAATCCGAATTATATAATTTTACCATATAAGAGATATAAACAAGTTCGTATAATAGAAAACAAAAGTTATTTTCAAGGCGGAGGCGTTAAAGCTTTCACAATCATAATGTTCATTCAGGTCATATTTCAGATTTTTAAGAATGCATATATGAAGGGGTTGGTTTGTGGCTACTCGTTGACCTAAAAAGCACGGCGAGCACACATTTTGTGCTCAAGAGAAAATTATGCAAGCAGTGCTGATTTAAATACCTAGCACTCAGCTACTACCTAGTTACTGTTGCCAGCTAGGCGTGTGAGCGTAAGAATACATGATATAAATACAAATAAAGTTAGAGGAACTGTCTTCAAAAACAAAAAAGCTACATAATTACTAATTTCTATATAAAAGCTTCTGAAGCCGATGGTAAGATAATATAGTTCATCGAAAAATTTAAACTCTGATTAGAGATTTTACGTGGAAGTCATTATTGTGTTTTCTTCGCTTTTGAATACATTTTCCTCATTTATTTTGATTATTTCAGTCATTTGTGTTGACTAAGGAGCATCAAAAGTTAAAAATAACTTCTAGAATGTCGTCTAAATGATTACATGAAGAACTTAATACTCTAACTTTTCACCCCTAGGGTTGTTTCACCTTTAGGGGTGACAACGAATTTGCATTTCGATTTTTAATCGAAGATGAATGAACGTAGGATTCTATGGGCCATTTACCATCGAAACATAAGGCGCGCTCAAATACTGGGACACGCATAACCTTTGCAATCATAGCGGAGCATTTAAAAAAAATAGACTACAAAAACAAAAAGCCACCGGTAGACTGTTGCGGTAGCTACATTAAAAGAGATGCGGATATTCTATCAGAGCCACATACATAAGTCGACTCGTGAGCATACGCTGGACTTAGATTAGTACCTAGTTTACAACTTATAATCATTGAATACTGAAGCAAAGGTAATATTAAATTTAATGGTTAAGTTAGGTATGAACAAAACCAATTTCACTACGTGAAAAAAGTTGGCATCTTTATTCACACATTATAAAGTTACTCATTTATTTTCTTAAAAAAATATCTATTTAATCTCAAGTAACCCTTATATTAAATGCATAAAAAGGATACAGTAAAGAAATACTACTAATGATTTCTTAAATTTACGCAAACACTACACATTGAATAAAACTTATTTTATTTACGGATTTTATCACGTTTAATTATCACTTTTAACTTATTTTTATTATCCCGACGTTTCCGGTGCCTTACAGCACCTATGGTCACGGGGGGGACTGAGATGTCCTTCAGTTTTTGAATAT
>DWHP01004526.1:0-12513 GCA_018247895.1 Parnassius honrathi
GCTGTCTCTCTCCATCCGTCTTACGAATTTTCGATCAGAACACGTGACCTGACGCGAGTTTAACATTTTTTACCCATTACAGAAAAAGTGTTCAACGCCGCTAAAGAAGTTTTCACTTCAAAAAGAACAAATTCGAATTTAACATTTCATCTCAATTACACATAACTTTCACAATAAGTGTTCTAAAGAAATCAGAATTAACACAAATCTCCCATAACCGTCTTTGAAATCGGAACATGATCTTGAAGCACTATAATTTTCAACGAAATCGATCGAAATTCATATGCGCCAGTTTCTTGAACGCCCATTTGTATGTAACAAATTCATTCACGGCCATGATCCGTGGGCACCATTGCCATTGAATAAATAGCTCGTAACGGTAACCACCGTGGGTGGAAGCGCGCCCACGACGTAGCCCTTCTGTTTGCTCAATCAAACCGAGTCGAACCTGTGTACATTCGTTAAGAGCTATTCAGTTAAGTCAGCCGGCAAATTATATTTGCATAGTACAATCATCCGTCTATTCCATCACGGCCTATAAAAGTTTACTGCTGAACATTGGCCTCCCCCATAGACTGCCTCATAGGGGGAATTTTAACATAGTTGCCCTGCTAGCGGGTTGGCAGCCGCAGCTTTTTATTACATTGAGTTGTTATCAGGAAGATGCTACTGCCCTTCTCCTGTTTGAATTTCCCTCTATCACCTCTTACGCACACCCACGGGACGTAATGGGGAAGTGGGTATTCTTACACCGCCATTACGCGGTACATTGTGGATGCAAACAATATTCTATAAGACTGTATTTAAAGTGAAAGAAGCCTTCCGGCATCATTAGGAGCTGGATCGGCAGAAGTTGTTTGTACCCTTTTCGGTACGTGGAGCGTTTTGACTTGGTAGAACCATATTGCAGGCACTAATTGGTCGGCTCGACCGTGGAAGGACCACGCTATCACAAAATACCAGCGTAAAATAGCAACTTAATGTTGCCCAGTTTCGTATGGTGAGCGTAGAAAATAGGAGATCCTTTATGTATGTAGATGTCTATGAGCCACAGCATCAACTTACCATCAGGTGGACTGTGTGATCGTTCGTCATTCTTATTCTATAAAAAGGTCAGGCTTCGAAATCGACACGTCCGGCATGCAGAATGCCAATCGTTCTACGAGTTGACCAGCACTTTAGATTCTGCTCACCATCGTTGTCCTGTCCTTTTTACGTCTGTACTACATTAGAGCCCCGTGGGTGTCCCAAGAGGTGACAGAAGGAAACTAACCAGGAGATGGGCAGCGTTCTTAATAACTAAAAAATTTAAAAAAAAACTGCC
The DNA here is from genome assembly GCA_018247895.1 of Parnassius honrathi. Classification (NCBI taxonomy): domain Eukaryota; kingdom Metazoa; phylum Arthropoda; class Insecta; order Lepidoptera; family Papilionidae; genus Parnassius; species Parnassius honrathi. Next base: position 1,325 of record DWHP01004526.1, read on the forward strand.
TGCAACTGGCAGGCGTGCAACTATCACAAATATCCTCCTTGTGGGGCAATCTATGGAGAGTCCTATGTTTAACAATGGATTTCGATAGGCTGTATTGCTATTAAAGGTCAAGTAACTCAGAAGCTAAGAGCTTCACGTTAATTTCACAGTATACGAGCGAGCCGGGTTTGATCCCTCCGCCAACACCAATGAAATCAGTAATTGCAGTTTTAAGCGTTGATTTTTGACGTTCTTGACGGTGAAGTAAAACATGAGTGAGTCGTGAGTTACCGAGAAATTCGAAAAATCGATAACATTGGTATATCATGGTGGACTATTTCTTGATCATGTGTCCAACAGTACGTATAAGTGTGTGGGTACAGGTGTAACTTAACTTTTATAATTGATGGTGATACCATCTATCAGAGGCCATGATTCTCTGCCATTCCCTATAGCCACGTTATTTGACGCCCACTACAATATAGTAGTGGCTGCACTATAATCAATAAATAATATATTTTTGACAGCTTCATGTTTCTCTACAGTAGAATATAAACAAACTGTTTATGATTATATAAAGAAATAGCTGTTACCCGCAACTTCGTTAGCGTCGAAATTATCACGATTTAATTTTTTGTGTTTTTTTTTTTTTTTATTTTGCACGAAACCCTTATTATTTTTCTAAAATAAAAGTACCCTAAGTTACTATTTATAACATCGGCTATTTGCCAATGAAAGTCACGTCAGTATCGGTCCAGAGATTTCGGAGATTAGCCGGAACAAACAGACAGACAGACAGAATTATATATTTACATTACATTACAAACAGACACTTCCATTCTATGTATATTGTATAGATATGAATTATAAAATATATGTGCCTTTTGTATTGAATTATTGACTTAACCTCGTTCAAACCGCGAGAAAGATCGTTAAACACGGTGCTCTGGGCATCCAATTACATTTTTAATTGCATTTTTTCATCGTTCTTAATAATTTGAATGTTAACAAGCTTATTATTTAAACGAGATGTAGTATCAGAAAATTGGGTGAGTACTGAGCGTTAATATTGAAAAAGAATTTCCATTGGGTTTCTTTCTGGTTGTTCCCAGGACAGACATTTCTTTCCGAACTCAAGCTTAAAGCTTAAATGGTTTTCGTTATATATTCTTGGAATATAACTATACACATAAATTAGATTACTTGTCTGTCCGTAATATTAACTGAACTGGCACATCGAGCTGAAAAATTTTATCTGCATGTAACACATGAATAAATAAATATTTTTAAAAATGTTGTCTGGCTCAGTTTCGGGATTGCTGAACCAATTGCACTTGTGACACTTCACGTATACGATGTAGAGCAATACCACGAGTGATGACATAGGCTATATTTTTTCCGAAAAACTACAACTATTTTAAAACGGAAAATTAATAAAATTATTGGTCTTTGATTAATTTAAATCCAAATAACGTCACATTAAGAGATCTTCTTTTTAATTCACCTGATGTTCAGTAGATGTTGTTGCCCATAGGACACGGAATCAAAAAGTGGACGTGTTATCAACTCCGATATTTATCATAAAGGCTATGAATTAAATAAAAAAGTTACTAAATAGTTAGTTTTTTATATTTAATTCATAGCTTAGTTAGTTAGTAGTAAGTTAAGCATCGATATAAAATAGAAATTATTTTATGTTTTTTATTACTTCGATCTCGGTTAATTTTATTTAGTTTTATTCAAGTTTTGATAGATTTTAAATAATGTCTACCCTCTTTTTCTTCAAGCCAAACACGACTAAGCATATACATCGCGTGCGGTACGACCTGGACGCACCACGCGCGTTACAATTTCTGAACAGGATGTTATTTCGCTTTCAATTAACTCCCCTTGAAGTTATGTGTGTGTGCGTATGTGTCCATATAGGAATGCGTATGTGGACATTAGTTGGCTTATGTTCTGATACAAGCCATGCAGCTGTGCCACGAAAATTAATACACAACAAAAGCGGAGTCTGAATTGACTGAGGAGATACCGTATAATGGTGGCATAAAAGAATTCAATTTTTTGCTGGCGAGAAATTCGTGTTGTATTTACACCAAATCAATATAAATATTTATCAGAATCGGGAACCGAAACTTTACTGAAATTCAAAATATTAAAGATTTGTATAAAATTTAAAGTATTAAAGATATACCTAAAAATCCGTATCGGCAAAAGTAGGTACCTAAACCTACTTCTGCAGCCAATCAGCATTTTGTGCACTGCGGTGCTCCGGTTTGAACACTCCGGCACAGAGAGCCGGCACAATTGCAGGATGTGAGGCATTTCATCCTAGTCCTCATGTGTGACAACGCGTCTACATTTTAATTCTTAATTGATGACAAATGTAGATGTCTATGGGCCAAAGCATCAACTTACCATTAGGTGGACTGACTGCTCGTTTTTTACCCTCATTCCATAAAAAAGTATTGTTACTATCGGGTCATCGAACCTTTATCTATGCATCGTACCCGAAATTAAGTCAGCATATGGTGAGGCACAAAACCCGTCTCGCTTCGACAGCGTCATCCGTCACTACTCACGCCCACGTAGTGTTGTGAACAGCCGGAATTTCAGATTACACGTGTTGATTATATTGTTCTATCATACGACCATCTTGAAGGTGGAAGACAGACGTGACCTTGAGGTTCACATAATTTTAAAACTTTGCGGTTGTGTGGTTTAACTGCACGACTAAGTTGCATCGGAAATAAATACCGTTACAATACACACATTAAGGATCTTATGTATTAATTTTTTAATAGAATGAAGGTGACAAACAAATGCATAGTCCACCTGATGGTAAGTGGATACTATGGCTCATAAACATTTACATACACTCTCAATTAAGAATCAAAATGCAAATGTTTTGTCACTACTGAGCACTAAGATGGAACGTCTCCTTTGCAGTAAAAAGCTTCTCCAGTTCTCTTCACTCATCATACGAAACACCTATTTTACCTTGGTGTTCTTTGAGATTTGTCCTTCTCCGGTTGAGATGACCCAATCGTGCTGTAACCACAATGTAAGTCTAGCATGGCTCTACTGCGTATAAAACCTTTACCTTTACTTTTACCTTTACGTGGTAGAGTCACGCTGCAACTGTATTATAGTTGTAGCACGAATGGGTCGGCTCGACCGGGGAAGGACCACACTCTCACAGAATACCAGCGTAAAATAGCAGCTTAATGCTGCTGTGTCTTATATGATGAGTGTAGAGAACCGGAGACCCTTGTTACTGGAGACGGTGCATTCCATCTTAGTCCTCAGGAGTGACAACGCATCTGCATTTTCATTCGTAATCGAGGCCACAGCAACCACTTACCATCAGGAGGACTGTGTGCTCGTTTGTCACCATATCCTATAAAAAAAAACTTTGTGACATCAGGCTGCTACTGAGAATTTCCTGACAGAAAACCCCATGATTTTCAATCGCTGAAATCACCGAAAGCAAACCTTTACGACCACTGAAACAGTCAGCAATACGCATGTTGTCATCCGAGCACTATCTCCCCTAAGAATCAGTTTAAAGAGGAGGGCTATGTTCAGCTGTGGACTTTGGGGGTGCGGTAATATAGTAATGAATTAATAAATATTAATACTCATTGAAAGACATTTTTAGTATTATGTACCTCAAAAGGAAAAATACGAAAATATCTGTGTATACTTCCATCTGTCAAGACCCTTTTCTCTACAACGATAGAGAAATCTAAATAGTTGAAGTAAAATCAAACACTATAAGGTCTACTGTTTTCCTTGGTGCCATAAAAATTCAAACTTTTAGGATAACACAATCAAAAGCTTTATCTATATGTCGCAGGTTTATGATAAAATCAGCTTTTTGATCAAAAACCTAAACTTTGGATCAAGAAGCAGAAGAACACAACGTTGTTACTTAATCTTATCAATTAACGTGATAAATTCTTAATTTATGATCAAAAAACTGAACTCTTCTAGGTTTATGATAAAATTTAAGCTTAGGATATTAGATAGTAGTGTTTTATCATAAAAATAAATAGGTCTAGTTTTTTGACCAAAAAAACTGGTTTTTCGCAGGTTTAATGTAAACTGTAATGATGTTATATTTATGTAATAATAAATATATATCGATCGATCGATCGATCAAGCCTACTATATACATTACCCGAAAAAAATTGAAGATTTTTTGATAAAACGAAAAGTTAATAAAATAAATTGTGGTTATACTAAATAATGCCACATTAATAGATGCGAAGCCATGGGTAGTCACTAGTATCACATATTTTTACTCTCGCGAACTCACTCATCAAAACCGTACGTGATAGAAACGCGCTGCAGATGTACTATAGACCACGCTCTCCCAGAAAACCAGCGTCAAATAGCAGCTTAATGTTGCTTTGTTTCGTATGGTGAGTGTAGATAACAGGAAAGCCATTTTAATTCGTATTAGTTCTCAGGGGTGACAACGCATTTGCATTTTGATTCTTAATTGAGGATAAATGTGTATGTCTACTGGCCACAGCATCCACTTACCATCGGTTGGACGGTGTGCTCGCTTGTTACCCAATTCTATACAAAAAAAAGTCAAAACCATTACTCTCCTTTAACATAGAATCATGAAATTCAACTAGAACCAAGATCTTAAACCACATGTAAAGGAATTTTTTTTTAATTCGTACATACTAGTAGCACATAATTTTTTTTGGTAGGCGCAAACTTACTCTTCAATGCCTGTAGGGTATGTGCAATGCCTTCCGTTAATCTAGAATCACGAATTTCGGCAAGAAGCTAGGTCACACAGCACAACTAAAAAGGTAAATACAAAACGGTTAATTTGTAGAAATATAAAAAAATTTAAGATTATAAACTTACATTTGGAGTTGGAGCATCGACCGTGATGTAGACTGATGTACGGGAAAAATATTTTATCACCGCAGTTAGGTTTAACCTTTTAATACATTCCTTTTATTTAGAGAAATGTTTGGTGCTTACTAAGGTAAGTTTAGGTACTTCACCTTTAATTCCCAGGATTGTAAGTTCACCTTTAATTCCCAGAATGGTTGAATTAACTACATGCATAGTTAAATTCGCGAGTCTACTCGCCTTTGTCGGGTTTTATTTTATATTCCTGTATTCTGGAACATATCTGTCCTGGGAACAACTGTAACGGATTTATTGCTATTATTTTTAATATACTATAAAGGTGGAATTATATTCAGAGAAAATTTATTACTCCTCATCATTTTACACATTAAATACTAACGCTGAGAGATGACGAAATAGATAATTATATTATACCGAACTTTGAGGCAGTTTCCTCATACATCGTTTATTATTTTACTTTAATCATATTTTTTTTAAATGGTACCTATTTGCTAAGGCATAACAAATCAAATTGTTATCAATTTTAAAATTATTGTTTCAGCCTATATACGACTTCACATTATTTTAAATAATTTTTTTTAAATTTCTTAGACAATTATGTTTTCTCGCGATGTTTTATTTCTCTTCAGTAAAAATAAGGTTATCCGTTCAACACGGGATATGTCGACACATTTAATTGTATTAAAAAATTTAATTTGTGAGGTGACAGGTATCGTACTTGTAACGCTCACGTACTGTAAAATTTACAGCGAGTGTTTAAGGTAGGTATATTAAAAAGATACGTAACGTCAATTTTCAACAGCATTTTTTTTAATTTTTTTACGTTGTAATAACTGAAAGTTCAGTGGGCTAATTTTTGTCTTGTCTAAAATAATTGACCACACATTAGGCTCCTTTCCTTGACCTAGTTTAATACGCATCGGTATAAATTGTCCAATACACGAATGCGACGAAAGCTGAGCCCAATACAACGTTTGTGTGCCGTCCATCACCGTATTACACTTAACAATACATACGATTGAAACAACGCACCTGTGACATATTACGTATTGTACTATTAATTTAGCAGTTTGTGTGTAATCAGAACAATTGATTCGTCCACATACGTAGGCAGGCACGTGGGTCGGTACCTACATGGAATATATTTCATTTTACGGCACAACTGATAGAAATATATCAATCAGAAGCGTATTTTCGAAAGACATTTATAGAAGTTTTAGTTATGATTTTTTTTTGGTTAGCTTCGACTTTCTCAAACGATTCTACGATTAAAATATAAATCTAAGGTTTATGCCACATTTGACATGTAGTTGGAAAATTCACTGTGTTGACTTTAAATAATATAAATCAATTCTTTACGAGTTTTTAGTTGATAGATGCGTATTTGATACTTGTTTATTAGTAACCCTGTGTGCAGCAGTATAAAATGTAACTACTCTGTGGGATTGAGGTGAGGTTGAGCCTTGGGGAAACATTTGATACATTCATTCTGCTTTACGTCCTAATAATACTTTCAACCTTATCATAGCAAGCCCATTACGTTGGACTAAGTGAACATGATCCGTTTATCCATTCATCACATCCTATGAACGTCCACTGCTGAACATATGCCTCCCCCATAGATTGCCTCATAGGGGGTATTTTGCCTTAGTTGACATACTTGTAACCCGCTCGGAGTTGTACACCGTAGTTTTTTATTATTTTGGGTTGTTTTCAGGATGCTCATCACTTGCTTAAATTTTCCACTGTCACTTCTTACGACACTCACGGGACTATAAGGGTAGTGAAAATTTTTACACCACCACTACACGGTTTACATGATTCTGCTGATTAAACAAAGTCTAAAAGTGAAAACATCCCCCCACCCCATTGTTTATTAAAGTTAAACTTAGTTAAAGTCCCAGCTGGGCACGGACATCCTCTCATTTTGTGACGGTTTTACGGCAAGGAAGTGTCCGCCGCGCTGCCTGTATGCGTGTTGGTGAGCTTCACATGTCTTCGAAATATTTTTTTCTCCTTACTCAGAGATGCAGGTTTCCTCGCGATGTTTTACTTCACAGCCGAGCACGTGGTAAATCAGCACTTAAAATTGCAATTATCAATGTCATTGACGCCGTCGTCAATGACATTGATCGAACCCGGGTTGTGAGGAACTGTGAAATTTACAGCGAGCGCTAACTGTCTTAGCTACCAAGTCTCGTTTATTATTCAAGAATAATGAAATTTGCACCTACTCAATTAATTTAATAAAATCCCACTTTTTAAGGTAAAAGATTATCGACTCCGTGTTCATGAAAAAAACATTTCATTTAATTTCTCACACAATATTCGGTTTTGGGTACACATTTAACACTAATATCAAAATTTCAAATCATAAGTTATTTCGTCTATGAGCTATAGTAAAGAGCTGTTTGACATACCGACAGAGAGTCAGACATCAGAGTGACATTAATTGAACTTTAACTTTTTAGGTACAGGTTTCTGTACAAAGTAAAAAACTAAACAATTTTTTTTACTTTGTACACATTGAACAGTTACATTGAAACTTCATTTCTTAAATAAAATTGTTGTCCGCGTTAGAAGCTTTTCATGTGTATTGGCGTTTCACATACCCGGAACCAATATTTCTTTGAAATAATACTTGCCCCGTGCAGGAATAGAAAACGGTTATTAATTGTTAACACAGAAAAGCAAACGTATTAGTAAGTAGATAACCCGACTGTAGACACACTGTTAAAGAATTGGATGAGTTGCTTAGTTGTAAGGCCTTTGATTTACTGTGGACTAAAAAGTAGATTCAAAGGCGGCAATTAGACATTGGCTCGACAGCTCCATTGCACAGTGGCAGCGAAGAGTTCTAAACGCTGGAGGCCGCGGGTTCGAATTACGTACGGAGCAACCTACAAATAATTGTTCCCGGTCTTGATGTTTGTTCTTGTCCAATTTATGTTTGTAAACTGCCTCCACGATACAGGGGAAAATTCTAGTGTCGGGTAAGGTTTTTAACAGAAAAAAAAGTTTAATGTGAACACGTTTGACATTTTAATATAATTAAAATAAATAAATCGACCGTCTCATTGGTGTATATAATAGCCTATAATACAAAATAATAATAAATAATATATAAATAATAATATAAGTAATAAGAATATAATATAAAAAAATTGTAAATAATAAAATTCAAAATACCAACCACGTGCTGAAGAGGTAAAGCAGATGTGACGGCAGAATGAGGTTGTTATAATTATTATAATATAACTATTATAATAAACAGCTAAGTAGCAACCTTGAAAAATTGGGCTTAGTAAGATCTGTGCTCGACAAAATTCAAAAGGCTGTAATCTTGTGGGCAACTGCAACGTGAGGAGACATTTAACCCTGTAGCCAAATAATTTTCTTAACATCTTGCCATTAAGGCCGATTTAAGGCACCCTATAAAGAGGAGTTACCGATAAAAATAAATATAATATAATATATTGGTGATAATATAAATAATTTAATAACTGATTCTTGTCTGGAGGGAATTTTCAAAGAAACATTATACTTGGAATATTATAAATTTTATATGCGGCAGAGCCATGCTATATATTATGGTTGTAGCACGAAAGCGTCGGCTCGACCGGGGAAGGATCACGATCTTACAGTATTCTAACGTAAAACAGCAGCTGAATGCTGCTGTGTTTCGTATTGTGAGTGTAGAGAACCGGAGACTCCTTTTATTGGATAGGAGTCATTCCATCTTAGTCCTCAGGGGTGACGACGCATCTGTATTTGGATTCTTAATTGAGGATAGATGTAGATCTCTATGATGGCTCACAGTGTCCATTCACCATCATGTGGCCTGTGTCCTCGCTTGTCACCCTTATTCTATAAAGATAACTTGGTTATTATGTGCAGTGCACGGGTCCATGCGAGGCGGGCATACAGACGCGGACGGTGTGGTGCGCTCGCGGCGGTGCGGCGGGTGCGGCTGGTGCGGCGCCGGACGCCGACTGTGCCGGGTTGCGGCCCGCAGCTCGCCGCACCTGTGTGCCCGCCAGGTGCTCCACCAAGCCCGACGTTAAGCCCGCCATCATCAGTCCCGTGGCATCGGGTGAGTTGTCTTACATCTTTTAGCACTTATATACCAACCAGGTGTATAGTGACCAAGACCAAGACCATATGTACCAATGATTTAATCAGAGCACTATTAATAATACCCGGACAATATAAATAATGACAACTCAAATCGTGCTATGAAATTAATACTGACTTAAAATTCATTCTTTATCGGTTATCACATTGTCTGATCATTATGTAGTAGTATCTACGTAACTGTTGGGTAATTTGATGTAACTTCCCTCGTAAGAAAAAAAGGTTTTTCTTACGGGGGAAATCCTCACGAACTGCCTCTGCCTGGGGAAAGGCGGAGGGGTGTGCCGGACTCTTACCGGCTAAAACCACCCCGGTGTCTCCTCGCACGTGCGCGCGAGGGGCCGCGGGAATCCAAGTTCTACCGCATCCCCACACTAGTGCTGGCCCGGTCTGTACGGGCCTTGTCTCCTGCACGGGGTAGTGAGGTGTTCGACTACCCCGTGTATCACCTCAGAGGCGCGCCGACACCCGCGCGCGCCTCCGCCTCGGGTCCATCGAGTAGGGGGGCGGGGGTTTCCCCAAGTCTCTCGCCCCTAGACTCATTCATGGGGTCCGGAAAAGGGCGTTGTCCGCCCTTCTCCTGCGCCCGGTGCGCCTTTTGCGGCCAGGGAAGGGAGTTGAGATCTCCCTCACCCGTTCCGCAGTTTCCTTCTGCGACATCACGTCCTCACAGAAGGACACCACTGCGTCCAACGATTCCGCACTACCGACCATCCTCCGCAGCAAGGCTGACAGCAACAGATCGCCTCCTACTTCATTTGTGAGGACACGGCGCTGCTCCTCCCGAGCTACACACTCGGCGAGCGTGTGTTGCGCCGTGTCCTCCCCGCAATGGACACAGTGGTGGCACCGAGCGTCCGGCTCCCTGTCTATGCGGCACAGGTACTTGCCGAAGCAGCCGTGCCCCGACAACACCTGCGTCACCCTATACGACGGGGAGCCGTGCCTTTTCCCGAGCCAGTCGTCGAGTACTGTCCGGATCGCCTCGACGGTAGCGAGGCTGGCGGTAGGGTGCAGAAACCTTTGCTGCCATTCCGCTACCAAGACCTGACGGAGCTCCTCTCGGCGCAGCGCGATCTGTCGCTGCACCGGCCTCGAGCCCCGTCCCCGCTCTTCCTTGTGCCATCGATATAATGACGCGAGTACATTCGCCTCTAGGTCCAAGGGCGGGGATCCGGCCAGGACGCAAGCCGTCTCGTGGGAAATCGTGCGATACCCACGAATGACTCTGACGACCATCGCCCTCTGCGGTTTGCGCAAAATGGCGAGAGTGCTGGTCGTCATGTGTATCGCCCATACAGGAGCCCCATACAGGGCCGTGGACCGCACGATTAGGCGGCGCTCAGGTCCCCCAAGTTGGGAAGCAGCGTTAAAAGCGCGCCCGCTGCACGCATCAGCTTGGGCACCAGCCGCTGGAAATGGGGCCCAAATTCTCATCGGCTGTTGAGCACCAATCCCAGGTACTTCATGGTGGACTCGACAGCTATCTGGGCCAACCGCCATATCCTAACCTAACCTAATGAATTTAGGCGGAATTGACATTATTCCAAATTTTTTTTTAATTTCTTCGTAACTCTTATTACGTAGTAGAGCCACGCTGCAGCTATATTATGGTAGGATCACGAATGGGTCAGCTCGACCGGGGTAGGACCACGCTCTCACAGAAACCAGCATAAAATACCAACTCAATGTTTCTGTGTTTCGCCTGGTGACTGTGGAGAACAACAAACAGTGGTAGAACCACGCGGCGGGTTTTGCTGTTGCACGTATGGGCTGGCTTGAACCGTGGTGGTACCACGACCTCACAGAAGACAAAGCCCAGGCTACCCTACTCTCCCTGAGCGTGGGTGCTCAGCGAGGGATTCTCCGTCACCAGGGGTGTTGGTAGTCTCCTAGGTTGGTGTTCTATTTAGTTCCGCTAACACGCAAAGGGGGGAGGAATTGGGTCTCCGGCCACCTAGGGAGCGAAATTCCGCTCGAGACTAAGCCTGCTCGGGGCAAACGGAGCAATAAGACAAAGGTGCACCCTGCCACGCTATCCGTTTATCACTTTGTTTTGGTGTATGGTCTGACACAACTGGTTACTTCGCCTACGCTGATTCCAAATGTGGAAGATCATGTACCTTCCCTATTGGACCTTCTACTGACCTCTCATCCGGACCAATATCAGG